>CM038634.1:2055330-2087830 GCA_021554675.1 Leuciscus idus | reverse complement strand
AATGTTTTGCGATCCAAACGTGTGAGTGTCAGATACTGGTTGTACTATGAGGAAATAACCATAAAACAGTCAAATATTAGTTTGATATTCTCATTAGCAGGATTTAGCCAGAGATGAGATCTGTGGTCTCTAATGTTTATTGTAGCTCCACAATTTATTATCTAGACTATTCCTTCATAAAATATGAATAATGTTTGTAATGAGGGCCAGTGCTAATACTGATTCTGCCAGTCTCATCACTATTGACACATTAACACAGACCAAACATTTAATATCACAATCACACATCTGTACAGACAGCAGTTTGTCAACCAATATCCCTTATCTTCACAAGCTTCATTACACAGATAGTCTATATATATATATATAATGTTTACTGCCCATCTAGACACATACAGTGACATTAATGCGGTCGATGTGTTAGCTTGAGCTTATCTGAGCAATGTTGGAACTATATTTTGGCACTTCTCTTCTTAACCTTTGTGAAAAAGAAGAATATTTTTAAGCATTCTTTTAAAAAGATACTAATTACATAAAAATAATATACTTTAGTGCAAACTGACTGTAATGTTTTTTTAGACACTTCATTCCATGCCTTTTACACTTAACTGAAACAGTTTAGAGTTTAAGTTTACTTTAATGTTTTTTTGACCCATTGAAGTATGACTTCAGTTCATCTTAATGTTTATGTTTATTTTTTATTTTTTATTGTCTTTGAAATATGGTTAGAGTGTACTGCGGATTCTGGTAAAGTAATTATACTTTAATGTAATTTCCTTTGAAACCTGTGTCATGTATTTAAATACATTTGTAATTACACATTTGTAATGAAGTTGCAATTTAGTACATTTAAAATATATTAACTTTAAATGTATAACACATTACAGCTCAAATTATAATCAAGTACTTAACACGTGCTTTAGTATGTGAGTCAACACATCAACATTAGTGTACTTCTTTAAAGCACAACAAAAGACTATTAAAACAATGATTTTACATTACAAAGTGTACTATTTAAAAGTGTACTTAAAGGGATAGTTCACCCAAAAATGAATCAGAGTTATATTGAAAAATGTCCTGGCTCTTCCAAGCTTTATAATGGGAGTGAACGGCTGTATGTCTTTGGAAGTCCATCAAAGTGCATCTATTCATGAAAGTGCTCCACGGCTCTCTGGGGGTTAATAAAGGCCTTTTGAAGCCAAGAGATGCGTTCGTGTAAGAAAAAATATTCATATTTAAAACTTTTTTGACTAAAATAACTAGCTTCCGGCAGACGGCCGTACACATCGACTTACGCCACAAGAGTAACACTTGAACTTGACGCACAATGTAATGACGAACGCGGTCGTCCAGCCCTGTTTGTTTGAACCGCGAGAGGCGTCAATTACCGTCATTACGTTGTGCGTCAAGTTCAAGTGTTCTTATTTTATTACTGACAATTAAATAGTCAGTAATACAATAAGAACGAATAATCAAAGTACAAGCAATAGCACAAATAAATGCAACACAACTAATTTACAAATGAAATAAACAGAGCTTTTCAGTTTTTCAGATCGGTCTAACAGTATTAGGCTGCTGTCACTTTAAGACCGAATGCACACATCCAATACACTGATACACACATGCAGTTTCTTTCTCTACTGTTTATATTCACTTAAGACATAAACGACTGTTACTCATCGAAACGGGCATTTTTTTAACATCATTTTGTGTGAATTTGTCCGTTCAAGTGCAAGAATACATGAAATAGAGAGCTCAGTATTCGCTCACTGTCTGAGACTCGGCTTTCTTCAGATGTTTAGACTTCCCAAGTAATGAATTTAGTTTCCTTTCACATCTTCTTGCACTTGAAAATTTAAATAGGCAATTCTTAAACTTTCGTGACAATGCATCACTGACCTGTCAACTGTCCCGAGCGTAGTTCACACTTGTTCACGTTCATGTTCTCACAGCATTGCAATGTTAGAATTCATAGAGTTACCAGCCAGCTGGCGACTGACACCGTTTCATATACTCGCCAACGCCTACTTTTACTCTCATCTGCCGAGTGTTAATTTTAGGCCCAGCATGGTTTGATGTTTTCAGAATGTCATCTCATTCTTGCTAAATAGTTGACATTTGTCAGATGAAATGGTATTCCCCTTCCCTCATTCCTGATGTATGAGTGCGAGTGCAGGCCTGGCACACGGCCTCTCTGACCTCTTCCAATGTGGAGCGGAGCCTCGCTCTCTGAGCAGGGTTTGTCCGGCACGGATCCCAGCGTGTTATAGATGGTTACACAATTCATTAAAATACTATTTCAGGACACAAAGCATGTGGCTGTTACTCAAAGAGCTTTCCTCGCACAAAGCTGGAGAGCCACAAAAAAGCGATCATTGTTTCACGAGCAGAGTCCTTCATTACTGCCGGTCCATGTCATTCACAAGCGCTTCGGCACAAAGAAAAGCATTTAACTCGCTCACCTCGCACAGCGTATGGGAACCAAAACAAAAATTATCTTATACTTTGCACAATGTGAGTTCGTTTACATAATTACTGTTTTTTTTTTCCGGTTACTCAATCCTTAATGAAAAGAAAATGATTTATTTTTCATATGGCATTGTGTTTTATTCTTGATTTTAAAAAGGTTTGTTGTTAATTATTCACTTTAGATATTCTTTTTTATGCAGGTACGTTTTTAATAATTAGTCAATTCATGCTCCACAGTGTTTGACAGCTCACAAGCACCCGTAAGTTCACTCAGATGGACATTCGCACACACACACACACACACACACACTTTCTTTGATTTGAAGCAGGGCGTTTGATAAGTATGGACAGCCTCGAGCACTCGGCCATAGAAGCGACTGAACATGTTCGCTTGGTGAACTGAAGGCCAGACAGCGCCTGCCATTTCCCTTTGACTCATTAAAGGGCCTCAGGATCTGCTCTTGTTAGCGGTCATTAGCCTGAGGAGTCCCTGGCAGCACACACACACACACACACACACACACACACACACACACACACACACACACTGGTGCTCCACAGGGGGGAAAGTGAACCGCAGGAAGAGAAAAACCCACTCTTCCACTGATGTGAGAGCTGAACGATGACTCGACTGATTATGCTACTATATAAACTGCAAGTACAGCAACAAACATATAGACTACATTACATGCATATCAATATTCTGACAGTAATTGGAATGTGTCAATATTCAGATTAGTGTCGTTGCCCAACAATATTCTGATTCCCCAAAATACGATTGATCTAGTTTTGTACCTTGCTATGTTTTGTGTTTTAGGTCCCTTGTGAAAAAGAAGTGCTCTTAATTGTACTGAATGTGCACTTTGTAGTGTACTTCAAATCTTAAAAGTATATTTAAAAAATCTGTTCTTGCAGATAATAAAATACACACTTTAATGACTATGTTTCTTAATGCACTTAAGTACACTTTTAAAAAATGAACTTTGTAATAATGCCAAATAAAATGTTTTACTTTTTAGTACTTTTTAAATCATTTTGGTTGTAATAATCTTTTCTCATGCTTTAAAGTACACTTATTTTGATGTGCTGACTAAATACTAAAGCACATGTAAAGTACTTGTTTTTAACTGTAGTGTGTTATTTGATATTACATTCAAAGTTAATAAATTGTAAATGTTCTAAATTGCCCCCTCTAAATTATGAGGAAATGTCCTCATAAATCACGTTCACGTTGTAATACTAGTGTAATACCCATGTCATTATACAAATTTCTGTCCTCATAATTTCGTTATTTTGGAAGTGAGCGTGCACACACACACACACACACACACACACACACACACACACACACACACACACACACACACACACACTCACAGTGAGCATGAACGTATGTTTACAAAGAGGTCTGTGTTTGTGCGAGTGTGTTTCTCTTTCACATTTAACGGATGAAAAGCAAGCACTACAAATGACAGCGCTTTTCTTAAATACATCTGTATTCTTCAAAAAATGTGTTCATAAGCAATATAGCGCTCTCTCAGTTCATTACAAAACCTTTTTGACATTGCTTGAGTGCCTAAGCTGTTTGTAGGGATGATAATGAATTTCAGTTTTGAAGTTTTCTTAGGTTTCATGAAAATGGTTCCCTGTGAATAAGCAAATGCTAAAATCTAAATTTACAATGAAATGACTGCCCAACAACGTGAAATGCCAAGTGTAATTATTATAATTTAAAATATCTTGAAGTCAACAACAACATAGCCTACAATAATAACAGAAAAAGAGAGCCGCTCAATAGTAAACCATTCATTTTTGTCTCATATTTACCACGAGCTACTTACAAATTTCACAAGCTTTTGGCTGGCTAGTGCTAATTCCCATCTGTGCCTAGCTGTGACATTAGGTGCTTTAGCTTATTTCCCCTGTAGTGTCTTTGCTCATTGATGCCCGGAGCATGTCCGTTATTTTGGAGCATTTTGCTGCCTCCTTACTTTGAGTCTGACCGTCTCAGCGCCACCTTTCCCTTTTCTTTTTTGTCTTTCCATCATTTGGGGCTGTTTACACCTGGCCACTTCATGCGTTTTCTCAGATCGGATAGCTATATGATTTATCAAAACGATTCCATTTACACATGGTCACATAAATGTGTTTTTGCAAAACGGATATAAATCCGATCTTCAATTCCCGCTCTATATGCAGATTTAATGGAGTGCACGTCACCGAAAGCAACAGATATGAGCTGCATTTTATTGATCATCAGCTAAAATTTCAAAATCAAAGACCGCAATAAGAGAGAGCGGCTACAGTAGATCATTTCAGTTCTTTACTTTTAATAAAGATGATTGTGTTAAGCGTCTGCGACTTACTTTCACTGTAATTCACTTAGTTTGCACGCTGGCTTGATGAGTAGACGCTCAGCTGCGATCGGATGCGTTTCGGAGGGCATTTACACCTAGTCTTTTCACGATAAGATAGCTATCCCATCACAGAAAACGCATTAAGTGGCCAGGAGTAAACAGCCTACTCACTCACTCACACACTGTCTGTTAACATTAGACTTCCAAAACGTGACGAGGAAAAAAAGAGGTGTTCGATGGCTTTACGTCATAGGCCGATAGGCTATGCCATTTGGGGAGGGGCCGCTCACTGATCCCCCTATATTTTTGGAGTTGGATATATGGTTGGAGAATAGCAAGAGGTAGGTTACAACTGTACTTCGGTTTCTTTGCGGGGACACCGCCTGATATGTCTATCGGCTCGTTTTCGGGTTAAACTTTCCGCGACTGCGCAACTGGGTTAAAGGTTGCCAGGTTGAGGTGACAAACGGGTTGAAATTGTATATGGTGTGTGGATTGTGTGAATATAATGCATTTAATACAAGATCTGGCAACTGGTCAACATTAGACAAACATATTGGTCCGGGGTATTATTATTTTTTAATAACGCAGATTAAAATACGGGAGATTTACGGGAAAATACTAATACGGGAGGACGGCGGGAAAGAAGGGTAAAATACGGGACTTTCCCAGCCAAAATGGGATACTTGACAGGTATGGGTTGGACCTGCCCTTCGTTAGTGCTTTCTGATTAACCTGTGTTTCTATTGAAACAAGAAGCTGCTGCGGCCCGCCGTACGGGTTTAGCAGAGAGGCTGTACAGTTTGACCGGATGGTGTTGCTAAGAACTTAACTATATTAGAATAGAATATAACTATAGTTAGAATATAACTATTATCAGACCCTCGCGGCCTCAAAACACTACCGGCCCACCAGGAAAAGTCCTGACTCTCCCGATTGCCACTCCGCCCCTGACACATTGTGATTTTTTTTCTTAAAGGGATAGTTCACCCAAAAATAAAAAATTCTGTCATCATTTACTCACCCTCATGTTTTACTATTCAACTATTCAGTCTATTCATCCAAAACTTTCATAAAGATCAATCCTTATGAATCAAGTGTTTTAATCCTTCTGAGGAGATTTAATTTAGGCGTTTATTCATATAAACATTGATCAGCGAAAATAACAACAGCTCAAATGTACTTGCTTGACGTGCGAGAACCTCATTGGTTCTTGCTGAAGCTCAAACGTGATGCGTAACACGAGAATGAACCTCATTGGTTCTTGCTGAAGCTCAAACGTTCGTAACACTAGAATGAACCTCATTGGTTCTTGCTGAAGCTCAAACGTGATGCGTAACACGAGAATGAACCTCATTGGTTCTTGCTGAAGCTCAAACGTGATGCGTAACATAGAATGAACCTCATTGGTTCTTGCTGAAGCTCAAACGTGATGCGTAACACGAGAATGAACCTCATTGGTTCTTGCTGAAGCTCAAACGTGATGCGTAACATGAGAATGAACCTCATTGGTTCTTGCTGAAGCTCAAACGTTCTGCGTAACACGAGAATGAACCTCATTGGTTCTTGCAGAAGCTCAAACGTTCTGCGTAACACGAGAATGAACCTCATTGGTTCTTGCTGAAGCTCAAACGTTCTGCGTAACACGAGAATGAACCTCATTGGTTCTTGCTGAAGCTCAAACGTGATGCGTAACACGAGAATGAACCTCATTGGTTCTTGCTGAAGCTCAAACGTGATGCGTAACACGAGAATGAACCTCATTGGTTCTTGCTGAAGCTCAAACGTGATGCGTAACACGAGAATGAACCTCATTTGTTTTACATATCTTGAGGTTCTTCTACCAAATGCTGTAAACATTGTTCACTGATCAATGTTTATATGTGAATAAAAGCCTAAATTAAATCGGTTCATCATATAAAAATATCATGTCTCTTCAGAAGACTTGGAATAAAACATCTTGTTTTGGGTGAATAGATGGAGGTATAAACATCTCTCAGATATCACTAAAAACATCGTCATTGTGTGTTTTGATGAATGACAGTCTTATGGATTTGGAACAACATGAGGGTGAGTACTTGAGGGGCTTTCACAAATTCAAGGCTTGTCGTGACCAATCAACTGGTGTCATAGCCAATGAGAGTGAGCGAGCTTCACCAACCACATCTCACATCCTCTTAAACCGCTCTGCAAAGTGTACGGTATAATGCATGTCTTCAAAGCCAAGATTTCACCCATATTCTTTTTCTCCTTTTCTTTCCCCTCTGCGATACAGAACACATGCCAGGAGAGCGAGCTGATGATGTCACTCGTCCTCCATGTTTGTTTTTCTTCTAATCACGTCTGATCACGTGAGTTTCTGTGAGATCTTGCGTCTGTGGAATTGCCACTGTACAATCGGCAGGTGTGCGGTCTAGTGTGTGCGTTCAGAGGATTATAGCGTTAAAAATCGGTTGAAATCGTTCTTCGTTCTTTAATCGCTTACGATTAAAACTCATCCAGTGTGTCCCAGGGCTAGAGGAAAGGTTGCAACATGTGACTGACATCATTCTTGCAATTTGACTTAAAACATTGCAAATAATGTTGCTGTTACCATTTCTTGTAGTTGTGACTTCTCATTTTCACATCTAATTGTGACCTTATACCTTTCAATGAACTTGAACACACACAATTATCTTTTTTTTTTAGGAAGGCATGGGCTCAGCCTGACCCTAAGGACTATATGGGCATTTTCCTTTTAGCTAGTTGATTGTAATGAAGTGTGAGTCCCTCGGCTGAATCCAGTGCTCTCATTACTCAAGATCTGCTTGCGTCCAGCAGTCACCACCACAGCATGAGAGACCTTTAAGCCTTCAGAGCGACAGAGGGGATTTAGAGAGCGCCGAGATCAAACAAGTCACCCGTACACACACATAAAACACAATAGAGTTTCAAAGACAGCTCTAGACATATTAATCACGAACATATGAAACGAACAGGGACATGTTGGGCCAGGGATGAACTGACAAACGAGGCTTTTTTACCCCCTGCTTACTGACAGCAGGACTATTATCATTAACTAAAACTGTTCAAAACATTTATGTTAATTGAAAATTACAATAAACAAAATATTAGCTGAAAAACAAAAAAAATTAAATGTTGCCTTGGAAATAATCTGAAGTTGCTGCACTAAAATGATCAACTGGAAATAAATAAAACTAAAACTAAACTAGAACTCAAATAAAAACAAAAATAAATTACACCTAAATAACAATATTTAAAAATAAACTAATAAAATGACTAAACATTAATACAAATTAAACTAATATTAACATGAAAACTAAAAATATAAAAATAAAAGCTAATTCAAAATATTAATAAAACTATAATAAAGATAAAAAGAGCATGTTGTTGGTTCAGTTCATTGTGTAAATCAGTTGCATTTAGCAGGAATACAGCAATGCGTATATATTACTGATGACATATGGTTACAATTATGTAAGGATGTTATTGAAACTCTATCCATTTTTCAGGCTACTGTTATTTGGTACTTTATTAAGCACAGTAGTGGACAAAACGGCAGAAAAATAATGCTTTGATTCTTGTAGTGCTTATTTCGGTTGTGAACAACTGTGTTGTTTGAATGATTCAATGACTCACTCATAAAAGTCAAAAGGAGACTCACTTATCTTTGAACGAATCTTTTCAGTGGACGGAATCAAAACCTTTGGTTCAATGAGAGTCAAAATCACTAACACTTTCTATATGCATGTTTAGCCAGCCATTACATTACAGCTCATAAAACTCATGTTCAATCTGCACACAGCAGCATAAGAGACTATTGCCACTTCTGAGTGCAGAACATTAGTTTCAAGGACAGAACAATTGAAAGGCCTAAAATGCCCCAACATGAATGAATAAATGAAGTGGAGAGATGGGATTGCTCCAGGCTTTCCTCAATTAGACAGCTCACCACTGGGCCTGGCTCTCGGTCTGTAATGGCTTTGGCATTTTCCGTTTCTAAAAGACCTCCAGACTGACACCTCTAAAAGACTGCTGGCTTTCACAATAACACCAGCGCTGAAAGAGAAGAGTCAGCGGATGACGAGACGCAGATGTAAGTACTCCAGAAAAATGAATCTTCTGTGTTTTAGCATGATTTCCACTTAAAGGTCATTGCACGATATTTAATGATAGTGTTTCTGTTGTAGTTGCTGAATGCTGCATGAGTTTGCAGACTTCGCTAAGACTTCAGAGGGCAAAATCAATTAAAGCAAAAGGCAAACTTAGACTTTAATCGACAATTAAATTACTTCCTAATGCATTTCTTGCATTGGCATTTACCCTCTTTAGTTTGTTTGCTTGTATAGAGCAAGTTCTTTAAGATTAAAAAGTGCACTTTGTATTTGTTTTCTTGAGAAGGTTTTAACTTTTTTTAATGGAAAGGGAAGACCGAGAGCGTGATGGGTATAGGTCTAGATTTAAGAGGTGACAGAGAAGGGAAAGTCCCAAGTGGAAAGTCCCAAGTAAAAAGACAATCATGATAATGTGTTCTCTCTGACTTTATCTGTGATCATTTCTGAGTGAGAACCCCAATGTCTAAAAAAAAAAAAAAAAAAAAAACTCAAAATGAAAAATAGACAGTTTAAACGACGTCAATTTTGCACAACTATGGCTGAAATAACAGCTGGAAATACACAATTCTTTAAAGCATTTGTACCGAAGACACTGGCTGTGTGCCAAACCCTAGTGAGCTCCCTACATAGGCAGTATTTTAAGATGCTCTATGTGCTCCTGACGGGAAGGCTGTACATAAAGGTAGCCAGTGCAATTGGTATGTTTTATATCATAGTAAATATTTGTAATAACTGTAGCAGATCATATATTAATGAGATAAAAGACCACTTATGTGCACTTAAAGAGAGCACACTTTCAACACACTTAAATACACCTTTAAAATGTGCACTTTGTAATAAATTCAAAATAAAAGTTTTAAAGTGCATCAATATGGTTAATAATCTTTTATTGTGCTTTAAAGAAGTACACTTATTTTGATGTATCGACTAACATACTAATACATGTAAAGTACTTGATTATAATTTTAACCATAGTGTGTTATTCAATATTACATTTAAAGTTAGTATATTTTAAATGTACTAAATTGCAACTTCATCATGACAAATGCGTAAAATAGATTTTAAAATACATGACATATAAGGTTCAATAGAAATGACAGTAACGTTTATTTTAGTTCATCATAAATGCTTGTCAGTACATTCAGCAGGAACTTTAACAATATTTTTTAAAGACAATTGAATTAATTATGAAATTACATGTAAATATGACCTGAAGTCCTACTTAAGTGAGGCAAAAAGCACTCTTTAAGTTCAACTAATTGCAATTAATATAAATTTAAACTATATATTTTTTTCATTTAATTGTATTTAATATTCAATGAAGTGTTTTTACTTAATATTTGAGCGTACGGTTAGCTTAGCGGTATGCTAACACCAGACTGATCTTTGACTGAATCGTTCACTTGTCTCCCAAAGTGGTTTTTTAAATTGCAGTGTGTAAATTGTAAGCGAGTCGCTTTTAAGACACATTCTTGTGTTCAAAACAGCGAGTCAGAGATGCATTTGAAACGTTGCACTGTTTTTACTTCACACACAGCAAACAAATACATAAAATAATTAAAAACCAGCGCCTTATGTTCGCAATAAACAGCGAAGCAGATTTGAATTTGGAAGCGAGCCATTGCTTCAGAAACGATCCACAGCTTCCCATCAATATCCCCATGTTAAATTGAGAAGACACAATATGAAACGTGTTTTGCTGCATATCTTCAGGCTCGCTTCGACAGCACCTCAAAATTACAATCTGGTGTTTAATTAACAGCAGAAGCAAACACTTCGCCAGCTGTTTGACAAAGCTTCACTAATCACGGGGTTTAATAGAGCTTTAGTGAAGTCTCTGGCATCTTCATAAGACATGACAATAATACATGTGCAACATCCCACCATCTTCATGAAATATGACCTGAGGGCCTGAAGTTGAACAGATCATCAGACGCATTGATTTGTTAATGCCGTTCAGCCTCAGCTGTGTTGGAGAAACTCGGTCCTTTATTCCAGCGTGTTTAGACTCTTATCAGATTACGCTGTGAACCGGCTGTGTGTGGGAGTCGCGGCGATAATGAGAGACAGCGGAGAGAAAGGGAAGAGCTCTGTGTGTGTAAACTCTTACTCTAGAGACTGTGCTCTTGCTTTGAAGGCGTTTATAAATACGGCCAGTCACTGGTTGCTTTTTGGGGGGATTATATCCAGAAAACAGTAGAGGTGGGCGATACTCCAAATTTCGGTATCGATCCGATACCAAGTAAATACAGGGTCAGTATCGCCGATATCGATACCGATACCAATACTTTTTCGTTTTAAAAGCATGCACTTGAACTTATGCACTTTCCTGTGCTAGAGCAGTGTGTCATGATTTATGAGGTGAATGCATCATTAATATGCTAAATCTGAATACGTTTTCATGACTACTAAATATTTTGTGATTTGTGCTCTCAACTCGCCTGTAATTATTTGTCAGTGACTTTTACAAAACTACCCTAATTATATTACTAGCCTACTAGTACTAGTCTACTGCAAAAGTTTGGGGTCTGTAAGATTTTTTATTCTCTTCTGCATTTATTTGATCAAAAATACAGTAAAAACTGTAATATTACAATGTAACATAGGCTATCTGTTTTCTATGTCATACTAAACTGTAATTTATTCAAGTGATCAAAGCTGAATTTTCGGCATCATTACTCCAGTCATGATGATAATTCATTTTAATATGCTGATTTACAGCTCAGGAAACATTTCTTATTATTATCAATGTTGAAAACGGTTTCATATTTTTTGTGGAAACCATGATGCAGAATTATTTAATGAACACAGTTGAAAGAACAGCATTTATATGAAGTAGTTTTTTTTAACAGTGAAAAACCCTTGACTGTCACTTTTGATCAATTGAATGCATTGCTCCTTGTTGAATAAAAATATTAATTTCATTAAAAAAATCTTACTGACGTCAACATTTTGAACCGTTATATACACTTTTGCTTTGTTTATAAAAAAAAAAAAATACCCGATTGTTTCTCTGTCATCTAAGCAAGGCTTCGTTTCCCAAACGCACTGGTCCTGTGAGCTCCATAGGTGAGCTCAGCGAAGCACCAGCATCGAACGCTCTGTGATTGATTGGTCTCGTCTTGTATCCAGATGACTAGGAGAAAAAGTTCTAGCCTACACAATTATCCGCTAACATTCGCTTATTTTTCCACTTAGAAGCTTATTTTACGCACTGAATTGCGTGCTAAATTAATAAAAAATTACTGGTAAAAAAAACAAAAACACATTTGGATCGATATTTTTATGTGAGGATCGATCCTTTTCGGTACCACGTCAGTATCGATATATCGATACTCAAGGATCGATCTGCCCACCTCTAGAAAACAGCCGCATATTTGGGCCTAATAGTGCTTGGTCCCTATTGGGCAAATATGAAATATGACCAACCACTAAGCATAGTTTGTTCTCGTGTTCATCCAGCGTTTCTGCTTCCCTCAATCCCTCTCCTATTCCAATTATCCATAAAGGCAAGTTATTTTCCTTTTCCATATGTGACAGCATGAGAGAGAGAGAGAGGGATTCATTCATTAGTTCATACATGTGTTCAGGCACAAATTTGTAAACACACACACACACACACACACACACACACACACACACACACACACACACACACACACACACACACACACACACACACACACACACACATACTGTATATATATTAGAGATTATATATCATTTTAGTACTGTATATATATATATATATATATTTTTTTTTTTTTGCACGTATTTATACATTTAAATTATATTTGTAAAAAATCTAATAATGGAAAAGACATCTGTCTGGACTAAAAAAAAAAATTAAAAAAACATAAATAATTGAATTAAAGCTTTTGAGATCTGGCAAAAATAGACTTTTTGAACTCGCCAACAAAAGATGCAAAAGTTCAGCGTATCCCCGAAGTGACCAGGGTCTCTCAGAGCCTCTGTGTCTCGGTGTTGGGGAGAGTATTGGAGAAGCTCCGCTGCCCTTTAGCGGTCAACATTTGGGTAATTTTAGCATTAGGATTCATTTGCATGTTTATCAGAAGGCATCATTCTCCTTTTCTACGGCCTCTGGCATCTGTGTGGCACATTCACTCTGATAAACTGCCCTAGAACGACAAACTGAGGCATTGTGGGTAATAACAGCCACAGCATGATGATTTCTAACATCTCTGGTGCATTAGTCTAAAGGAATACACAAACATTGTGATTTTCACTGAAACTATATTAGTATCGGCAGGGGTTTCGCATGATTGTTGGCGTCATCACAACAGAAACCGAATTTAAAACAAGGTGAGGTGTGTCGTTCCTTCTGAAAATGGGCAAAACAAAATAAACCTAGACAATTCCTTAATGTGAATTAGTTAATAATCCATACTATTTTACTTCCTATTGTAATAAGAACACATTCAATCATATAACCAATATCAAAACAAGGAAGAGCATCCTACACTTTGTTTAAAAGCCCTTAAGAAAGTTTAAAGTGCTGATAATAACGCTGTAACGTACCATGATCAGGAACTGAACTGAAGTCATCAGGACAGGACACGAGCAAGTGTGTGTGCAGTGACATCATGTGGTGATGCGAGTCATTACGGCTTCAATCTATTAGCAGAAACGCCTTTGGCTACAAATAATCCATGCATTTGTAAACATTTGACACTCAATAGTGCAACAAGATAAACATTCTCTCTAGAATATTGAGATTATGAGTAATGCATAAGACTGAAAATCACTAGCATATGATGTGCAGTAGGCTTGACTTACACTCAGCCCTGAAGTCCTGCTGGAAGAGAAAACCCTTTAAATATGTTTCATCATGAAAATAATCAAACCACTGCGCAGTGGAGGGAGCATCAGGAAGAAAATCTCGGTTAATGAAAAGTCTTTTCCACAAGCCTTGAAGAAAAATACTTTATTTCTTTATAAATCCACATAGAGTACCTATGAAAGCATAAAATTCCATCCCATATTTTTTATTTATTTATTATTTTCTCCTTGAAATCAAATGATTAAAATCAGAGATGGCTGAAGGTGTACTTCACATACAAATACGTCCACGGTCAATTGGAGGAAAAAAAAAAGAACAGTATTTATTTCAGTGTGTTTATCGCTGCGTTCACATAGTCTTGTTGTCAGATAATGAGTTCTCAAAAGTGCCTTACCGTCAATCCTTGTCGACACGGGAGATTCAGAAAGTTTTAGTGCATTGTGATAATCAATGTTCTGCCGGTGCCTCTCCTGTTTGACCTAATCTCCAGATCCCAAGAACACACTCCCCATGTTTGTTAATCAGCTGGATATCGATCCCAGTGTTCAGTTTCCCAATAAAGAGAGTGGGAGAGACAATACAGAGGAATCCATAATAAAGTGCTCCAGAAGGTCCACAAATGTTAACTTGATACCGACTCATCAATATTTCATCGAACTTTGATAAGTCTGAATCCACACGGGCCTGTGGGAGAACATTAAATCCACACGATTCAATCCTTTGGCACTGGACCATCGTAGAGATCGGAGCTGCTATTTAACACTGATATTTAGTCAAAACATTTCCAACATCTTCACAAAAAAACAACCGCAATGTATTCCCAAAGAGTTTCATTGTCTCTTCCCATAAAATGATTTGATGAATCTTCTCTCTCGGGGCATTAACCTCTGGTTTAAAATGAAACATAATAATATCCACGGTCTGGGGAGAGTCTTGCATAAAGAACTGAACACGGAGAGCCTGTTATATTTGCCTTCCGACCGCAGCTTGTCCTACTAATAGATTGGATCCAATCCCATTTAATCTGGCATTCTGCATTTAGCTTCCAGACTGTGAGTTTGCCTTGAAAAACAACAGAGGCAAGAGATCAGCTTCAGCAGCTTAACACATTTAAACAGGTATTAAAGTCTGCAAATGAAATGCAAAGGAATAGGTGAGGACTGAGCGGACAGGTCTGAATGCATTCAAAGGGAAAAGACAGTAAAGACATTCCTCTAATAAAGTGATTTTATACATTTTTACGCCTTAACATCCATCTCGGGTGATCATTGCAGGTCTAAACGGGGTTTATAATGTTTGGACCACATTCAGAGTCAGAAATGACTAACTAACTAACTAACTATCTAACTAACTAACTAATTAACTTGTGTTGTAATGTTTGGAACACATTCAGAGTCAGAAATGACTAACTAACTAACTAATTAACTTGTGTTGTAATGTTTGGAACACATTCAGAGTCAGAAATGACTAACTAACTAACTAACTAACTAACTATCTAACTAACTAACTAATTAACTTGTGTTGTAATGTTTGGAACACATTCAGAGTCAGAAATGACTAACTAACTAACTAACTATCTAACTAACTAACTAATTAACTTGTGTTGTAATGTTTAGAACACATTCAGAGTCAGAAATGACTAACTAACTAACTAATTAACTTGTGTTGTAATGTTTGGAACACATTCAGAGTCAGAAATGACTAACTAACTAACTAACTATCTAACTAACTAACTAATTAACTTGTGTTGTAATGTTTGGAACACATTCAGAGTCAGAAATGACTAACTAACTAACTAACTAACTAACTAACTAATTAACTTGTGTTGTAATGTTTGGAACACATTCGGAGTCAGAAATGACTAACTAACTAACTAATTAACTTGTGTTGTAATGTTTGGAACACATTCAGAGTCAGAAATGACTGACTAACTAACTAACTAACTAACTAACTACCTAACTAACTAAGTTGTGTTGTAATGTTTGGATCACATTCAGAGTCAGAAATGACTAACTGACTGACTAACTAACTAACTAACTAACTAACTAACTAACTAACTAACTAACTAACTAACTAACTAACTAAGTTGTGTTGTACTGTTTGGACCACATTCAGAGTCAGAAATGACTAACTGACTAACTGACTAACTAACTAACTAACTAACTAACTAACTAACTAACTAACTAACTAACTAACTAACTTGTGTTGTAATGCTTGGACCACATTCAGAGTCAGAAATGACTAACTAACTAACTAACTAACTAACTAACTAACTTGTGTTGTAATGCTTGGACCACATTCAGAGTCAGAAATGACTAACTAACTAACTAACTAACTAACTGACTAACTAACTAATTATCTTGTGTTGTAATGTTTGGACCACATTCAGAGTCAGAAATGACTAACTAACTAACTAACTAACTAACTAACTAACTAACTGACTAATCAACTAACTGACTGACTAACTAACTAAGTAACTAACTGACTGACTAACTAACTAACTAACTAACTAACTAACTAACTAAAGAAGAACTCCAAATAAAGTTTAATTATAATTTTTATATCAGTAAGTCTCAAGCGTTATGTCAGTAAATATGTTAATGGACTTGTAGTATACTTAGTATGAAATAAATGTATTTTAAATACATTTTGGTATTATTTGTATTTATTTTTTCACTAGGGGAACCAACGAACCAACCAAACAACTAACTAACTAATTAAATACTGTAATTCAAACAGTAGATTCATGGCGCTAATCATGTCAGATGATTGATCAAATGTACATCTTGCAATGTGACTTTGGATACAAAGCTGGCAGATACATAAATGTAAATGTAAATGAATAAATGATGTAAAATAAATGACTAACTTTATAATTGCAATTGTAGCTTGGCTTTGTCCAGTAAACATACACGTTAACACAGTGCCATTTCAGCAAATATTATCACACTAAACTTAATCCGTATCAGAGGAAACGGCACCCAAGGATACGCAAACATTTTTCTCACAACACCGGCTGAGCTTGCACAAACAGACAGAGCGAGGGACTATACATAGCGCATGCTAATTGGACATTTAACGACTTCATTAACTCCAACCATCATCAATTTACTCAGACTTTCCTCCCAGATTTAATTCAGAACTAACAGAGACTCCAAGGCCTGATATGTTGCTGTTAGCTAGTTATCCGCAGTGAGCTCGCTAATGCTAGGCCTCATTCAGACGGCTATTTTTAGCGTGCCCTGCTTCAGCCTGGAGGGATTCTGGTTCGCATCGGCTGTCGGCAGGGAAGGAGAAGAGAGCTTGCGGCTCATTTTGCGGAGAACAAATAGTAATTGCCTTCTACAATGGGTCTTCTCGTATTCTGCAACATCTCACCCCACAGATCAACCCATTTGTCTCAATATCTGAGAGACCAGGCCTTTACCCTTTTATCTCAATCTCTAAACCCCATCACAATACTCATATCAACCCTTTTTCTTCCATCATAGTGTGTTTACTATCTCCGTAGCTCTTTTCCAGGCCTCGTATCTCTATCCCCTCCACGTCCTAATCTGTCCCATTTCACGCTGAGCAAAAGGAAATGTAAATCCATCAGAAGCTAATAGGAGAAGGAGCTCTACTTGTGCTTTAATTTTAGAAACAAGACCTGCATTTTAATCAATTATGGTCCATCAAAAATGTTAGATCATGAATCGGCACTCAATTGAGCTACAGGGAAAATAATAACACAAATGTGACCCTGGATCACGTCACCAGTCACGAGTCACACGGGTGGCAATAGCCAACAATACATTGTATGGGTCAAAATTATCGATTTTTCTTTTATGCCAAAAATCATTAGGATATTAAGTAAAGATCATGTTCCATGAAGATATTTTGTAAATTTACTACCTTAAATATATATAAAAAATTATTTGTGTGAGTAAATGCAGAACAATCACCAACATAAATTAACAACTTTAAAGGAGATTTTCTCAGTGTTTCGATGTTTCACCCTCAGATTCCAGATGTTCAATAGTTGTATCTTGACCAAATATTGTCATATCCTAACAAACCATACATCACTGGAAAGCTTATTTATTCAGCTTTCAGTTGATGTATAAATCTCAATTTCAGAAAATTGACCCATGTGACTGGTTTTGTGGTCCAGGGTCACACATAAGCTCACTGGCTCGTAACTTATAAATGACTCCAAAAACTCATAACCAGCGAGTGATGATTCCTAAACGATGAAGGAGCGTCCAACATTAGCATAAAAAGAGTCACATCTATAAAATGTGCACATGCATTTAATTCATAATTAATGTAAAACATTATTATTAAAAAAATAATTATATTATCTTTTTTGGGGTATTTTTATTAAACATAAATAATAAACATTATTAAAAACAAATATTAATACACAATAGTTTTATTTTTAAATAATTGCTGTTTTAAAAGATAAATCACTGATATTTTTATGGTATACGCAAACAATAATTCAGAAAATCAGTATTAATACTAAATATATTCAAGTCTAAACAGTGAATTCATGGATTATAATCTGGGTTGTTTCTGACATTTATTTTTTTGTTTTGGCTAATAGAAGTTCTGAATGGCCCGTAACTGAGTAAATAAGTTCATTTCAAACCCCAGACGAATAAAGCGAAACATGATCCAGATGTGATCCAGATGTGCTGATGGTCAAAAACCATCATGATTTGCAGGTCAAAAACGGTGATTTATCTCATAAGCTTGAGAAGTCTTTGACCCTGAGCCGATATGATCACTCTTTGTTCACCCTTATTGCACTCGCCACAGAAGCCTTGTGGAGTTTCTCCTGAGAGACACTTCTGCCCTTCATCTCTCAGTCGAGCGGCGTCAGATTCCTGTCCGCTGGAGGAGCTGTTTCCCACCGATCCGCTTCATTCCCAACCGAAGGCATCCGTGACCAATCCACTGAGATGGCTCTCTCCTGGTCATGTTAAATGGACTCATCTCTTGGACCTGAGAGCTGAGGTGTCCATCGCTGTGTATTATTATCCACACTGCTGTACGATTGAGGAACCAGGCCAACATAGATTGTGCCTCCAAGGGCGTCAGGGCTTTGACTGAATACAAATACAACTCGAATACAAACCAATGCCTCTAGCGCTGCCTTTGTGCTGGTGGTTACCCAGCAAGCAATAGCCGTCATCTCACCGTCTAGGTTAACTATAGACCCGATATAGTCCGGCTATGAGTGACCCATTTCAAGCTAAAATAACCTTGAATTTGGTTACATGTAATTTTTTGCCAAAATAACTTGCGAGATGTGTGATATTCCATAATTTAAGCAAAGTCAACAGTGATTACAAGGTGTTTGGTTTCATTTCTTCACTCATTTAATTTCTTTGTTATCTAATTGATGACTAGTCTATTCTTGGGCTTTGGTTTAGACATATATTAAATTTCCCTTGGTTTAGCCTCTACATCTAGGCTGTGTTTGGATGGCTATTAGACGTATTTTAACAAGAAGCAGGGAAAAGTGACAGAAATGTAGTTCTCTACTTTACTTCCCTTGGATGTGTTGTGTTTTGGTGCCATGCTTTTGTTACACTTTATTTCAATAGTCCACTTCAGACTATATATAACTTTGCAACTACATGTCAACTAGCAGTCATGAGAGTATTAGTAGACTGTTAGATTATGGTTCGGGTTAGTAGAATAAGTTGACATGTATTGTACATGTACAGCATCTAAGAATGCATAATACTGGTTACATTGGCCAATATTACAGATGTGTTTAATTTATCGGTATCAGTTTAAACTGGTTTATGGTAAAATGGAAACTTTGATTTACAAAGTCTGCAAATGGATGATGCCTAGTATATTGTGTAGGGCTGTAACAATATATTGTGTCACAATACAAAAATGCAACGTGGATAGTGACAATATGTATTGTGTAGTTCGCCCAAAATAAAAATTACTGTGTCAGAAAAAAATTCAGTGTCAGTACTACAATAAACTACTATATATAATGTTGAATATAATGTATAATAATGCAATGGGGAAATATTTGTGGGTCCTGATAAATGCCTTTTGTCTGATGTTACCAGAAAACAGTGTCCTACATTATTATAAATATATCTAGTCAGTGACAGAGCACAAGCATATTCGACTAAAATAATTCTGTATTTTCAGCTTCAGAATCATGAATATTGTTATTCTGGTGTCTCTATTGTCTTGTGCTTTGGGTTTCCAGCACCAAGTCCAAGCCTATTCATTTACACACACAATGCAATACCAAATTTGGCATTTTAATCAACAGTTAATTTCTTTTGTTGACCTTTTATCATATGTCTTGGAGTATCACAATAATATTGTATCGTGATATATATCGAGTCGTCACATGATGGTTTCGTAACACCCCTAGTATTGTGTGAAGTCATGTGCCTTAACTCTGACTTGGACTCATAATACTGTGATGAAGTGATAATTCAGATGCAGTCTCTGCAAAATACCAATATTTAGACGTATGACCTGCACCTCGCGAAGGGAAATAGCACTATTGGGAAGTCAGCAGGGATATGCATAACATACACATGAGCCTAATGTACTGAAATGTGCAAACCATATGCAAACATCCCAACAAGGAATAGCGTTTCAATTTTACGCCTTTGTAATTCAAATGCATGCTATTGAGCTTAACAACTGTCAGGCTATCAATTTAAATAGTGGTCTCAAGCGCACCGTACCGTTCGGGAAATCTTTTTAGGCCCGTTGCCCTGACACAGACAGACAGCAGAGCCGGTACGCCTGTAATTTATCCATTAAAGGAGGTCTAATTAACAGAACTGGAGAACCTCTGCATCAGCACTGAGGGGAGATTCTATCACGCTGGCAACCAGTTACCTAGCAACAAATCCTTAACAGATAGAGGAGAGGAGAGACACATAATACATAAATCGTCCTCACCTTGGACAGGAGAAATCCTCAGTAAGACGTGCCAACAGAAAACAAAACTGAATGGGTTGAGGTGTGAAGAGAATGGGAAGGGAGGCGGGATTGAACCCTGTGTTATTGCGATATGGAGTCGTCCTCTTTTACGGATTTCCCGTATTCCGGGTTCAAGTCCACAACCGTGGTTCCTTTCAGCGCCCCGTAACCCCCGTCCAGGCCGTGCGGCCCGTCTTGTCGGTCCGACCCGAGCGGGACGGAGGGCTTGTTGGCGGATCCCGAGGAGGACGAGGATCTGGGAGGAGGGCCCGATGACGCCCCCTGCTGGCCTCCGTTGGTCTGAGAACAAACGTTACTGACGCGGGCCGCCTTCTGCTTGTAGTGCTGACTGTGCAGTTTGTACTTCATCAGCAGGATGAAGATGAAGACGAGGACCGAGGCCACGATGATCCCACCGATGACGATGATCATGGTGCCGCCGAGGAACTGGTCGTGGATGGAGCGGCAGTGGCGAAACTCGCGCTCCGTGGCGAAGGACACGCAACCGACCAATCGCGTGCCGGTGAGAGACGTGATGCCGTCGTCGTAGACCGCCAGGACACAGAGCTCGTAGTCCCGCGACGAGGCCAGATCACTCAGTGTGAACAACTTATGAGAGGCGGGGATCATCCTGAGAGAGAGAGAGAGAGAGAGAGAGAGAGAGAGAGAGAGAGAGAGAGAGAGAGAGAGAGAGAGACGAGAGAGAGAGAGAGAGAGAGAGAGAGAGAAAGAGAGAGAAGATGCATTAAAAGGTTAAATAAATGCACTTCTAAGTTGCATCTTCTGCTCACCAAGGCTGCAATTATTTTATTTAAAATACAGTGAAAGTTGTGAAATATTATTATAATTTAAAATAGCTGTTTTCTATGTGAATATGTAAGATGTTTCAGCATCATTACTCCAGTCTTCAGTGTCACATGATCCTTCAGAAATCATTCTAATATGATGATAAAGAAACATTTATGATTATTATCAGTGTAGAAAACAGTTTTTGTGGAAACCGTGATTAACTACCATTCAATAGTCTTGGTTGAGATTTAAAAAGAACGAGATAAATTAGTCTAAAACTTTTATTTACCAATGGTGAATAAAAAATGTATCAAAAGTGACGGTAAATACATTATAAATATTTATAATGTTAGAAAATATTTCTATTTCATATAAATGATTTTCTTTTTAACTTTCTATTCATGTTTTTCACAAAACAATTTTTTAAAACATTGATAATAATAAGAACAATTGTTGATAATTGAGCACCAATAATAACTGATAATGTCTGAGCATCAAATCATCATTAGAATGATTTCTGAAGGATCATGTGACACTGAAGACTGGAGTAATGATGCTGCAGGGCCGGCCCGAGGCATAAGCGAACTAAGCGGCTGCTTGGGGCCCCCTCGCCACCAGGGGGCCCCCAATCGAAATATTTTTTTTTTTTTTTTTTTTTTTTTTTACATATTAATTAACTTAAACAAGTGACATAAATGAATGAAAGGATTAATAATTCAAGACAAGAAAATTCTGATTTCATGATCAATATACCTGCCTACAACTGCTGCAGTGTCTGCCAGTGTTTTGAGTCATGCGCATAACCTCGCGTGCATAGACAATTTGTGCGCAAAGTCACGGTAAGGTTAAGCCATGTCATGTCACAAAAATTTGATTTGATCAATGATTTATCCTTTAAATGTAATGATATTCAGAACAGAACAAGAATAAAAAAATAACTATAAACAAGCCAAAACGAAATAATTTAAAGCGAAAGTGAAAGTAAGCGGCGTTGGGCTCACGTATCTCTCAGAATCAAAATGTTTCAACATTCGCGATGGATTTGGATGGTAAACTATTCTTTATCATAGGCTTTGTACTTCACTCACGTTCCAATATCGACGGAAAAAATCATCCTCTTCACACGCGCAAAAATGTGCTTGGAAACATCACAGTGGAAGATTACAAAGCTGGAATATGTTGTGTGTGTGTGTGTGTGTGTGTGAGTCGCGGGCGCGATCGAACAGTAGAAACATAAAAACATACTCCGTCATGTTCATACAAGACATCATTCAAACTGCAAAGTGTTGCAAAACGTTGGAGGATATTTTGCAAATATTTTTTTTAATATGTTTTGTGACAGTTTGTTTTTAGAAGTTTCCAAGAGTTAGTAAAAGAGTACAGAAAAAGTTTAAACTTTTTTAAGTATCTATTTTTTTATTAAGTATTTATTTTGTATTAATAACCTCATTGTATTAATTTATAATGTAACATTATAGCGTGACATTGTGTCAATGATCGTCAAGCACAGGTGACTGCGTGGTGGGAGGGGGCCCCCAAATCAAATTCTGCTTAGGGCCCCCAAAAGGCTCGGGCCGGCACTGTGATGCTGGAAATTCACAGGAATAAATTACACTTTACTATATATTCGGTCACCGTGATTTTGCCAAGTAAGACATGTTCCTGGATCAACATCCTGGAATAACATTCCTGTCCCAAAATGTAGTCCTTACCCTATCCCTACCCCTAAACCTAACCCTACCCATAACTTTCCCCTAACATCAGAGGGAAATGAGAGGAGAATAACCCTGATGTTGAAGCACCTCACCCTGGGTCTAAGCCTAAACTTGACATAAACGGTAAACTTGTCCCTCAAATCTGATTGGTTGATTGGAAAGTTGTTCCAGGGAACATGTGGTACTTGGTGAAATCACGTTCACCTTATATACTCACATAGAAAACAGCTGTTTTACCTTGGAATAATATATCAGTTTTTACTGTATTTTTTATCAAATAAATGCAGCCTAGGTGAGCAGAAGAGACTTAAACAAAAACACTAAATAATGTCATTCCAAACTTTTGGTGAGAGTGAAGAGAACAAATGTTCAGAGAGTTTTAGTTTTAGAACTGCACAGAACTGAATTCAGGGCAGATGGCTGTCATGAACACACAGTGTTTACAATATTGCCATGCTGTCCAAAGGGAGACGCGTGTCAGAGTAGATTTAGGCCTAACATGTGCTCTGTGCGGCGCCATCTGCAGCCGAGAGACTGTGTCTGCGCGCTTTCACTACAGGACAGAGTAAAGAAGTGCAACAGTGTCGAAAAACTTCATCTGTCTTCATCAGGGGTCAGCGCGTTTGAGGAAGGCTGAACTTTGGTACATTAGCAACAAAAAAGGAGAGGAGGTTTTGTAAATGATTGTAATTTTATTTGAGCTATCAGGGTCCACAATTAACAGCAAATGCACGTTGATAAATAATTTGCATTTAAAATTCAGCTGCCATTCATTAATATTCAGAAATCAGGAAAATATATTGTATATACTGCATTTTACATACTTCCTAGCAAATACAGATATTCTGTAGCTTACTGTAAAAAAAATGATAAAATACAACAATTTAAAAATACAATTATTTACTGTAATCAGAGAATACAGTAAAATTCTGTAAATTAAATTACAGAAACGCTACTGTAAAAAAAAATACAGTAACTGGCTGGCAACCCAGTATTTTACTGTAAAATTTACAGGTAATTTTTAACAGTGTAGAAATAAGCTAGAGTAAACAAAACACATTGAACTCTGTGAGATATAATCTGACTGTAACATCACATCACAACCGAAGTGACCAGACAAAATGTACATTTTATTTTATTTTTCAATAATGCAGGTGTTATACATTTTTCAAAGGAAAGATTCAGAGTTTTAAATGTACTGATTAAACATGCACTATCATTTCCCAAACTAAGCACCAGAAGAAATGGCATAACTCATTCAAAGATTGGAATAGCTGGTACAACTTAACTTGAAGCCTGTATGCATAATGCATCATACAAGTATTTGAATGCATTAATTATGTCCTGTACATTATTTAATGAGAAACTGCAACCACAGTTATAATACATTATAATGCTTTTTTAACACTTTTAGAAAGTATACTTTTTTAAAGCACATGATGAACATCCGATTTCATGCGTAGCAAGTAATCTGCAAATATTATCGCCTAATGCATTTTAACTAGCATTGCAGCGTTCATAATGAGTGCATTTATAATGCATTATACAGGCATTATAAAGTGTTACCAAATATGTTTTTGAATCTAATCTATGTAAGCCTAATCCCATGAGCACGAGGATCATGCTTTCTGCAGGTTTGGTGAAGTTATGTGCATTATTCAGCAGACTCTGTCCAGCTCTGCACTTCTTCTCTCTGATGCTCTGAGGTGAGAAGATGAAGACCTGAGTCACGCTGTGCTCCTCACCCTGGGTGTGTGTGTGTGTGTGTGTGACCCTGAGCTTGACCGCATATTTTTGCATTTGACCCCGCGGGTAATTGGCCGAGTTGCGTCTGCGAGCGAGGGCTTGACGGTGAGGGTAATGGTGCATGAGTGTGAGTGTGTGTGTGTGTGTGTGTGTGTGTGTGTGTGTGTGTGTAAGTGTGTATACTGCTATCTGCTTACACACTGTGGAGAGCCGCTCGCTCTTTTTGATTGCTATTGACAAACAGACGCATATAAAATTACATCATATCAGCAGTGAATTGGCCCAATGTTTTCTTTCTGATGGGGCCACACCACAGAGATTGTAAAACACGACGAAGCTAGTAAATATTGTATATGATTGTTTCCTTTTTGAGGGTTATCTTTCAATAACCAGAGCATCAGATCCAATCTGAATACTATTATAACAGCTTACTAAGGACATTTTTAATTAATGTAAAATCTAAAAATAATCAAATAATGTATTAAAAATACATACATTTTAATAAATTATTCTAAATAAATAAATAAATAAATAAATAAATAACCAGAGCATGTCAAATCTTAAATCCAATCTGAATATTATTATAACAGCTTACTAAGGAAATGTTCAGTTAATGTAAAATATAAAAGTAAATATTAAAATAATTTGTTAAAATCAATTATTTGAAATACATTTATTACATTATTTGATAAAAAAATACACAATTTAATAAAATAATTACAAATAATAATAAAATAGACTTTAAATAGATATGCAGCATCACAAAAATATATGAATATTTATTCCCATAACTTATTACTGTAAAATGTACTGTTTTGACACTTTTAGTGAGCACTGATGTCCTAACTGTATCTGCATGTTCATCCACACGCTTCGTCTTATATCTCATAACCGTTAAACACTGTTGTCAGTGAGTTTTAATAAGCGTTAGGTTTGGAGAAGCTACAGCTCTGTGTCCTGTGCTAATGAGCAGATCCAGGGATCTCTCTTCAGTCTGTTCCTCTGGATCCTCTCAGGGCATTTGATGGATTTATACGGAGAAATCCCTCTCACGTCTGGCAGGCACTGGTGTTTTTAAGCGTGGAGGGTCAGACTGACGCTCCTCTGTCTCTGAGCTGTCACTGTAAGTGGAGGAGAGGGTTCGAGCTCTTCTGGAGACGTGTCACTTGGCACAGAGACCCTGTCATCTCACTGTCTTCTGAAGGAGCTCGCACAGCTTAATTACCCACTTAAAAGAGGCTTAAATCAAAGATGAAAACATGCAAATAAAGAGGGACATAATAAAGGGAGCGAGAGAGAGAGAGAAAGATACAATGTGAATGTGAAAAAGATGAGGTACGATAATGAGAGCTAACAGTGACATTCTCAAGCCGAGACCCTCGTCACCTACAGCTTCTGTTTCTAAAGGAACAGCTTTTCTATTTAAAAAAGAAATAAATACTGGCAATTCAAACCGGTTTGACTTTCTTTATTCTGTAAAACACAAAGGGAGAAATTCTGAAGACTGTACTTGTATATTTATCCATTTTATATAATGAATGCAACCAATATGTGTGTGTATATACAGTATATATATATCTACAAACACGAGGGCTGTCGATTTAACGCGTTAATTTAATTCATTAGTCATGTAATTGAATGCACCCGCCCCGTCCCAGACCTAGTTCATCTTCCTATATTGTTCATCTTACATTCAACAACTCACTGATGGAGTCTATAGAATGCAGTTATAATGGCCCTAAAATGTAAGATTTCAGGGCAAAAGCCTGTATGAGTTTTTATCTCATATTTATATCATACGACATAGTTAAGCAATATCACACTGTTAGCGAGTGCTGTTTTTCCCCAAATAGCATGAGTGCAAATGTGACATTGATTTTATACAACAGTTCAATAAAGAAGTTAATACTGTGATATATTTTACACACAATATTGTCTGTTTTTGCTGAATTTTGTCAATGAAAAGCCAGAAAAGCCATTTCTGAATGAATCCAAGTTTTGAGCGAATCAATCGGGTGAGCCGATGATTCAATGACTCGTTCGTTCGTTAAAAAGAGCCATTTCTTTCATTGCTCTTCACAGCCGTGATATATTGGAATGTGCATTTGCAGATAATATAACATTAATGAAATAAAAGGCCACTTAAGTGTCTAATATGTTTCTTAAGACACGAGCACACATTTAAAAAAGTGCACTTTGTAATAATGTCAAATTGTTACTTTAAAACAAACAATTTTACTTTAAAATACATTTTAAATATGTTTTAATAATTTTCTGCCATGCTTTATAGAAGTACACTTATTCTGATGTGTTAACTAGCATACTAAAGCACGTCTAAAGTACTTGATTATAATTTTAACCATAGTGTTATTACAAATGAATGTACTAGCATTGCAACATCATGTAATTAATAGAGTTCTGCAGGGATGAGGGAGGAATGAGGCCACTGGTTTTCCTACGGGTTTTTATAAAGGGTTTTTTCAATTTATAAACACATCAAACGGTCTTATCTGGTTACTTACATTTTTTAAATAAACATAACGCCCTAAAAATTCGTGATTTCGATATGGGTGTAGAGCAAACTGTCCGAGAAGAGCCTCCACTGTCCTGTCAGTGGCTGGAAGAGAGCGTCTGGGAAGAGAACGCATGTCGATGTAAAAATGCACTTCCACACCTTCACTTCATCGGGTCTTCGTTCGGCATCATGCACACTGTGCCTCCAGCGCTCTTTCACCCACACATCACTTCAAATGTAACCTGTCTTTTCAGCTCAACGTTTACACTCTACATTCTCACCTCAGCCACCATCTCGAAGTCATCCTTACTCTAACCCGGCTCGCTGTCAGCGGGGAGTCCTCCGCATGCATTCCTAATTGATTCTGAAAGATTTTTAGATTACTCTGCAGCTCCATAAACCAAAGAACTCCCCTTGCCTTTTCCATAATTAATAGCAAATTGCTTTCTGTATGTATCTTTTCTTCTCTCTTAATCTATCCACAGGGATTATTGCAGGAGTTAATTACATCCTTACAGAGGCCTTCAGTGAGGAATCACGGTCGTCACTGGCAGTGGGATGAATGCTAAAAAGTGTCCGCATAAAGACACGCAACCCCAAAACATATCCTCTTAATATAGCACAAAGCAAAATATTGGGTTTTGAATATGAGACATATTTCAACATCAATGCAAATACGCCTTCATTGTAATCTTTCCGGAGCATCAGAAACGAGGGCAAGCTTCTATTGTTATTCTGTTATTATGGTCTTCCTCGGCGCACCTCGAGCGCTGTGATTTATTGAAGGGTGTCAATGCGTCTGCGGATCCTGCTTCGCAAAATTCGGTTTGAATTGCATCAGGCTGAAAGTATTACCGTGGAAGCCAATCTGTCAGCGCACTAATGAAAATCCTTCAAGAGCTTTTCTGACATGTCGAGCAGAGACCCTAAAACAGCTGTTCCCGTCGGGAAGGAGCCTTTGATTAGCACAGAACAAAAGTATGGATGCGTTTCATATATTGCATTCATGATATTGTTGTGTCTTTGTTGGCTTGGCAATCATTGAGGTCCATTTGTATTCATCAGAGGAATTGCAATGTTTCATCCCCTATCTGAATAGGATTGTGCCATAAGCCATTAACACCCCCAGCCTCAGATGCCAGCCTTTCCCTTTGAACAAAGACAGAATCAATTTGTTTATCTAATGCAGAATTACCCAGATTCAAAACCCATTTGGGGAGATAGTCCATCCACAGCGCTCTCTCAAATATTGCGTTTCAAAACGAGAGATTTTTTACAAAAAAAAAATAAATCTATGTCTAAAATCTATAAATGTCTTGCATTTATGAGTTTCATATCAACAAACTTTCAAGCTGCATGCATTTTGCTTGACAGTGAATTAGTTGAATCTTAAACTGCTGTAATCTCCATTGCAATGTTTTCATAAATCTTTTCAAAACACTTCCGTCACATGAACGCCAGCCAGAGAGATTACAGGCCGAATCAGATGTGAGCTTGATGTTTGACTCGGGTGAATAACTATGTACACAACTTTATTTTTAACTTAATTATATGATAATAATAATAATTATAATGTTGATATTCCTGCATCTGGGAATACATTAGAGGCAAAAGCTGATTTAAATGAGTAGATCAGAGAGAAGAGAAACCATGAGCTGGCTCTGAATAAAAAAACATATCACATATATCTGTAAATCATTTAATTAATGTTGGTAAAATCCTTTTATTTCTTATGGAAGGGGATGATAAAGTGTCTGGAGAAATGCATCAGAAATATCAATATGGCGTCTGTCGGCCTCCAGTGTAGAGACATCGATTAAAATAAAAGCATTTTAGGCACGCCGCTCACGTCCTCAGTGCCACTAACATGAGTGCTGTCACTGCAAACCTGCGGTATTATAGTTAACTAAAACTAAAAGCATACAAAAATGCTGTTACTAGACATAAAATTAACGTTAATCGACATAAAATCCAATTTTAGTCCAGCTAGTTGCTAGTTTTCATTTGGTTTAAGTAATAAAATAACCAAAACTAAAACTAAAAATTAAAATGAATAAAAAAATATATAGACATAATAATAATAAAACACAATTACTAAAACTTAAACTAAAATTAAATTAATAACAGAAAATATATATTTTTTAAAATAACTAATTCAAACTATTAACGACTATATTAGTACAATAATAGTATCTCATTAGTCTAATTATTTTAGTATCATTGAGATACTATTACAGTTTTTATTGATATTTTGAATATATTTTGACATGTTACATTTTCATTTTCATTTTAGTTGTGAATTTCTTCATTTCATTCATTTTTTAAAATCGTTTATATATATATATATATATATATATATATATATATATATATTAGTTATTTTAGTACATAAAGTTAAACTACAGCAAGATGAAAAAAGTTGCAATGGCAACTAGCTGAAATAAAGTTAAAAAAAAGTATATTTTTTATTTTATTTCAGTAAACATATCTTTTATTTCAAGCAACATATTTTATTTTTATTTTTTTATATATGGTTTTATCTCGGATTCACACATTTATCCCGGACTACACAATAACAGCCTGATTTTGGAACGATCCGTTTGACGTAGAGTGTCGTGGCGATTCGTAAACGTAAAATCTCATATAGTGTGTCATAGTGAACGACAACAGTCTGCAACGTGTCTGCAACGCTTCATGATGTCACATGACAGAAAGACTAGCATGTTTCGGTCCTCCACGACGGGTTCAGTCACATCTGTGACACTGAGCACTTCCATTCGCAGCTTTCAAACATGGCGAAATGAAAGAGACGATGGTATTGGTGCTGGTATAGCATTAAGCTGTCCCGCCGCTTCAGTAGTTTGTTTACGTTCTTGTTTCTATAAGTCAGTCGCTAGCTCCACCTTCTCTATGACATCACACACGTCATTAAAGACGGCAAGTGATGATTGGTCGTGTAGTCTGACATGTTTCACAACAAGAATTTAGGAGTCAAAAGCGCATAATCTGACACAGTGAGTATCGTAACAAACAAACATATTGTGTAGTCTAAAAGTTTCAGGTTTAGCTAACTACAATAACCCTGACTAAGGGGCTGTTTTCACGACACCATTTTCAACTAAAAACCGTTCGTTTACACGACAACAGTGTTTTGGGCGCCTGAAAGTGCAAACTTTTGAAAATGGGTTTCAAAGTGCAAGTTTTTGAAAACGGTTTCTGTGTAAACAACAAAAACGCGAAACTCTGAAGACGATGATGTCATGCACATGCGTATTACATGTTCAGTCTATAGTGCTTCATCGCCATCTACTGGCCTGGCAGCAGAATACAGCGTTTTCGCGTATCCGTGTGAATGGGGATCGTTTTGACAGTGCTGTCGTCTGTATACGGAAAACTCAAAGGAAAAACTTCTCCGTTTTAAGTATATCGTTGTCATGTAAACGTAACCTGAAATAACACTAGTGCAAATCATAGAGGACAGTAAGCTATTTACGTTCCTGTTAGTCGCTAGTTACGCCTTCATCACGCACGTCGTTAAAGACGGCAAGTGATGATTGGTCGTGTAGTCTGACATGTTTCATGTTCACGACACAACAAGAATTTAGGAATCAAAAGTGCATAATCTGAGACAGAATACATGTTCGTAACAAACAAACATATTGTGTAGTCTAAAAGTTTCAGGTTTAGCTAACTATAATAACAGTGACTAAAATAACGGTAACACTTTACAATAAGGTTCATTAGTTAACATTAGTTAATTTATTAACTAACATGAACTAACCATGAGCAATATAGTTGTTGCTGTATTTGTTAATCTTTGTTAATGTTAGTTAATAAAAATAAAGCTGTTGAAAGTAACATTAACAAAGATTAATAAATGCTGTATAAGTGCAGTTCGTTATTAGTTTCATGCTAACTAATGTAGTTAACCAATGTTAACTAATGAACCTTATTGTAAAGTGTAACCAAAATAACAGTGGTGCAAATCATAGATGACAGAAAGCTCTGTGTTAATCTCTAGAATCTGAGACGAGTCTCACCTGTAGATGAGGATGTCATCGGTGGAGCTGTTGTACTGGATCTGGTACATGCGAACCCCAGGGATGTGGCTTTGAGGAGGCCAGCGGATCAACACTGAGTTTGAGGTTATTTCTGAGACACTGACCCGCTGATCCGCTCGAGACTGGCCTCCACTTCCACTGCTGTTGGACTTTATGGATGTCGGCATGTCCGAGGGTCCCGGTTCAGGCTCCAGTTTGGGGTCGTAATGCGGCGAAGGGTTCACGACTAATTCCACCGGAGCCGTAGCCTCTCCGGCAGCGTTGGACGCGATGCATGTGAACACGCCGGAGTCTTTCACCGTAGCCGTCAAGATATCCAGAGAGCCGTTATCGTAGCATACGGTGCGCGAGGTGTTCCCGATCAGCTTCCCGTCCGGACTGACCCAGTGGACGGTCGGCTCGGGGTCTCCGATGGAGCGGCATCTCAAACTAACCTCTTGACCTTCCATCACGAACATCTTAGACGTGTGCCGAGTGATCATGGGCGGCTCGCACACGAACTCCTCCTCGCGAATCGTCCAGAAGTATTTTCCCGCTAGCTCTCGCGGGGACGCGCACGTCTCCAGATCGTCCTCCCGCGTCAGGCGGCGAAGCCAAACCAGCTCGCAATTACAATGCAACGGGTTCCCGCCGAAACTCAGCACTAGCGCGGTTAGCGGCGAGCCTTTTGTTTTGGCGTAGACCGGGATGCGTAGGAACAGAGGATCCGGCGGGATCTTCTTCAGCTTGTTGGACGTCATATCCAGTCTAGCCAGTTTGTGAAGATTTGAAAATATCCCTTCAGGCACGAAGTCGATGAGATTGTGATCCAAACTAAGAGTGTTAACGCTGGATAGCATAGATATAGTGTCCCACGGCAAATCCACCAGATTGTTATACGAAAGATCGAGATCCTCGAGAGTTTCTAGGAAGTCTTGAAAGGCTCCTTCCGAGATGCTGTGAAGCTGGTTATTTGCGAGGATAAGGTGTCGT
>CM038634.1:1895330-2050330 GCA_021554675.1 Leuciscus idus | reverse complement strand
GATTTTTATAATGTACAAACTGTATATTGTATATTCTATGGATTGTATATTATGTATACTGTATATTCTACTGTACATGATAACCCTACCCCTACACACAACTCTCACAGATATCTTTCTGCATTTTTACTTCTGTTACATTTTTACAAATGTCCCCACAAGAACAAAAGGGACTAGGATTATTCTTGTGGGGTTCCCAAAACAAAGGGGTTACCAGGACCACACACACACACACACACACACACACACACACACACACACACACACACACACACACACACACACACACACACACACACACTGTCCACATTAACTGTATAACTTCAGAGTGTCTTCAGAGGATACAGTGCACCACAACAGCAATAACATTTTCGTCTGAGAGGTCGTGTTGTTCAGTGTGTGTGTGTGTGTGTGTGTGTGTGTGTGTGTGTGTGTGTGTGTGTGTGTGTGTGTGTGTGCACACAGAATCCTCTAATATTATGCAGATTACACAGAGGTCTCTAACCTGCCCGAAAAAGATGCATGCTGATTGTGTCCGTGTCCCGCTGTTACTCCCTCGGTCCCTGTCGCAATCTCTCCGTCTTTCTTTGCTCATTTACAGCAGAGTCAACAGCAGAATCAGGCTGTGATATTTAACTAAAGACAGACCTCTTCACTTCTCCACCCTGGACGACTCCACGTCCCGCAGAGGAACAGTTCTCTACGCTTGACTATCAAAGGATGATAGTGGGACTTCACTGTCCTAGCATGCTTGTTACCTAACCTATCCCCAATGCAACACTGACTGTACGACAGACTGTCCCCTCCTTATGCATCTGATGGACTGTCTCTCTGTAGCCTGTAATGGCCAGCCATCCATGATTTTAATGTACACAGGTGGGGGGTTTGGATACGGCCGAGGCTGCTGTACTTTGACCAGATGAGGGTTGAATAATTGGGGTTTTATAAGAGAACGAAACAAGTAAACGCTGGCCAGGCAATTAGCCTTCGCAGTGCATTAAACACAGGCCATCAACACCTGCACACAATAAACCTCACAGCCTCAACATTACAGCTCAAAGGTGAATGTTTCACAGCTGAGGGTGTAACAGCGGAGATGCTTCTGGCCAGAGCTTTCGCTGAAACGAATTAAATCCATAAATCCATAAACGTTAGTGTCCTTGTTTGTTGATTTGCAACATATTTTATGAACTGAGTATATGTTAGTGGGACTGAATATGAAGTCTGACTGGCATTGTACTGTATGTATATGTTAGTATGATAATAATGAAATTAAAAAATGTAATATATAATATCTCAGTATATACTGTATTATAACCATTATACATTTAAATAGTGAGCCTAGTTTATAGTACTGTGGGGGTTTTGTGGGGATATGAATTAAAGCTATGAAATCCACACTGATTTATTCCTCCTGTAGTTTAATTTACATGACAGATTTCACATTTCACAGCGTGTTTATGCCTTTGCTGAATATTCCCTTGCAACGGAGGTCCATAATGTTTATGAGATATTTAATAGTCTATAAAGTCACCCTCTCTCTGCAAAAAGACACACACCATCACACCTCAGAAACATCCATAACTCAATCCGTGTCTCACTCAACCCTTTATAGCAGCGCTATTCAGAACTGAGAACGTCTTTCAGTGGTCGATTCTTCATTATGGAAGCAAACAGGATGTGCTGAAAAAATCTAAATGGATTTTATGGAAGTAGAAATTTCTACAACTGCTGTAAATGTATGAATGCTGTATGAATTGAGCATAAGCATGCAACACACACACACACACACACACACACACACACACACACACACACACACACACACACACACACATTTTGCATCTGAACTCTTCATATATATATATATATATACAGTATATACACACACACAAACACCTTCGGGTGTCATTTTGAATTATATGGATTCTTGTCAAATGTCTTTATTATTACAGTTTTTTTTCAATTGATAACATTAATTGATGTTTAATGTTATCAATTGATAACATTAAACCCCCCCCCCCCCCCCCCCCCCCCCTCAAAATACGCAATGGGCTCAGATTGGTTAGCTGGCCCAGTGTGTTGTGATTCGCTAACCTCCAAGTGCACGTTGTTCGGAAACGTCACGCCCCCTTATCTTTACCGGTAGTTTGTGCTTCAGTAAACAACGGCATCAATATTGCCATACCAGTTTGAGCCCGATTCAGACCCAGAGAATGTTAGTGGAGAGGATCGAGCAGAAACTGTTCAAGAACGGCTGTTAAAGGACGTTTCAGAAAGGTATGTTTTTTAAGACTGCAGATCGCTATATGACACTGTTACTTTTGTATATTTAGAACGATTGTAGCTAAATATCTGTCGCCTGAACTATTAATCCAATACGAACACTAAACATTGGCTTTACAACAGTAGCCAAATCAAACACAAAACCATGTTTAGCATGCCTGTAGATAAACAAGCATGTAGATAAACAATACATAAAAGCTATAATCAAAGAATAATTTACACTGATCACATAAACGACAACAACCACGAACATTCCAAGTTCGCTGCGCTGGTGATATTAAACAGAAGTTTGTATGTGTTTGTCGGATAAGTATGAATTAACGTTAGCATTTAACAAACTGGTTTGTGGAGCCAAACAGCATTGTCCTTCGTTTTCTTCCTTGCTACAACGTACAATTAACAATACGAACTATCACAGGAAAACACAACGACGAAAAATAAATCATACTTACAGGTTGTGGCCCGTAAACAGTTTCTGTTTTTAAAGTTGGAACTGCTCCATCTTTCAGGACTAGCCGTTGTGCGAATCCTTCATCGGAGGAGGGGTTTATGTAAATATTGGGCTTAGTGATGTCAGCAAGCCCGCAGGAATGTCGTGTAGTCCCTACTGGCCGCTTTTTGTAGTTCTTAGAAATTGATTTCTTTAAAAGCAAATATCTCCCTTTGCTTTAAACTTTGAAAGTTGTAACTTTGCAGATGTTGTTTATGCTCAAACAGCAACATTACACACTAACTAAAGTTAGAAAAGTGAAATCGTGTTTTACCACCCCTTTAAGACGTTTCTAGAATGCCTACATTTTCTTTACATATAAGCATATCCAATACCTTTTTTACAAATGCTTTAACACAGCTTGCCAGAAATGAAGACCTAATGTTCCAAACCATAGATACAGTGTAAAGTCTCTACTTCTGCAACAATATCAGCTCAAAATTATTTTAAAAATATATATTTAAAAAGTAAATATTCAAACAGCTGATAAGCATTTTTAAGTTACTGATCATTACAGTCTCAAATATCCAATAGACTCCAATAGAGATTTTCCAATCTCAAAGACTTTTTACACAATAAAAAGGAACTCTTTGGACTAGTTTTGTTCAAAGCAAAAAAGAACAACACAGAGGAGCAGAAAAAGAAAGAAAATGTCTGGATGAGGGACTAGTTGGACCAGGGAGAGGACTAGTTAGACGAGGGAGAGGACTAGTTGGACCAGTGAGATGACTAGTTGGACCAGGGAGAGGACTAGTTAGACGAGGGAGAGGACTAGTTGGACCAGGGAGAGGACTAGTTGGACCAGGGAGAGGACTAGTTAGCCGGGGAAGAGGACTAGTTGGACCAGGGAGAGGACTAGTTAGCCGGGGAAGATGACTAGTTGGACCAGGGAGAGAACTAGTTAGATGAGGGAGGGGACTAGTTGGACCAGGGATAGGACTAGTAAGACGAGGGATATGACTAGTTGGACCAGGGAGATGACTAGTTGGACCAGGGAGAGGATTAGTTAGACGAGACAGAGGACTAGTTGGACTAGGGAGAGGACTAGTTGGACCAGGGAGAGGACTAGTTAGACGAGGGAGAGGACTAGTTGGACCAGAGATAGGACTAGTTAGATGAGGGATATGACTAGTTGGACCAGGGAGAGGACTAGTTAGACGAGGGAGATGACTAGTTGGACCAGGGAGAGGACTAGTTAGATGAGGGAGAGGACTAGTTAGACCAGGGAGAGGACTAGATGGTTGAGGGAGAGGACTAGTTGGACCAGGACAAGGGAGAAGGAGAGGTAGGGGGAGATGAGTAAGAATGTGTGCTGCTGTTCAAAGGAGAGTAAGAGCTGTTGTCAGGATGAAATAAGAGCCACAATCATAGAGCATGTGATAAACCATGGTCTATCATTGAGAGAGGCTGGTGAAAGAGTCCAGCCTAATCTCAGACGGTCAACCGTTGCCTCCATTATCCGGATTCTTCAACAAACCAACAGGTATACGTCATGCATACGTCAGTGCAGTTGCTATTTACTGTATTACAGTAACTGCTGGCCTGCTGGTAAACTATTGTTATAAATACAAATATGATGTATTTTTGTTCCTCTAAAGGACACAACGACACTTCCTCGCTCTGGGGAAAGAAGAAAGCTTCTCAGTGAAGGCCAAGAACATGCCATTGAGGGATGGGTCATTGCTGACAATACAATAAAACTGAGAGAAATTCAGACCACAATTGTAGAGGACAACCTGGTATTCCAGAACGTGGAAAGCATCAGCTTGGCTTCCATTGCTCGGACTCTGACCAAACACAGAATTCGGATGAAACAGTTGGATACGGTTCCCTTTGAGAGAAACCGTGATCGGATAAGGGAACTCCGGCACCAATACGTCCATGTATGGTGTCTATACACCATGTCTGATTCTACAGTGACTATTTTTTCAATATTCTCTATTGCTACTCTACAAGTAAACACACCCACATAGTGAAAAGCATTTATGTAAAAATTGTGTTTGATTTTTCTTTCAGCAAATTATGGAGTTAGAGGCTAATCAGACACTGCATTAATTCATGTGTGTAGACGAGGCAGGGTTTAACCTGGCAAAAACACGTAGACGAGGAAGAAATGTGATTGGGAAAAGGGCCAGCGTTGATGTGCCGGGTCAGAGAGGAGCAAATATCACAATGTGTGCTGCGATCTCAAGTGCTGGTTTGGTCCTGCAGAAAAGCCAGATTGGTCCCTACAACACAGAGCGCCTTCTTTTGTTTTAGATGACCTCCACCAACAACTGGTGCCAGAAGCAGAACAGGTGGGAGGAAACATGAGGACATTTGTGATTACATGGGACAATGCAGCATTCCACCATTCACATGCAATCACTAACTGGTTTTCAGCACATCCAAGAATGATTTCCCTTTTCCTTCTTCTGTACTCTCCTTTCCTCAACCCTACTGAGGAATTTTTTTTCTGCCTGGAGGTGGAAAGTATATGATCATCAACCACATGACCAAATGTCCCTCCTGGATGCAATAGATGCTGGGTGTAGAGACATCTCGGGGTGGATAAGGCATACCAAGCGTTTCTATCCAAGGTGTATAGCGAGAGACAACATGCTGTACGATGTGATGTAGACGAGAACATGTGGCCAAATGTTGAAGATCGTATAGATTGGGACAGAACTTTTTTTTCTGTGCCCTTTTTCTGTCATTTTGTTTTATTTTTGCACACTTTAAACCAAAGGCCATGTATGCTTGTCTATTTTGTTTCGTTTTGTTGATCACACAGCAATTTCATATTGCTAATAAAGCCTTTACTGCAGCAAAGTGACAGTACTGTTTTTTTTTTTTTTTTTTTTTTTTTGTTGTACATTCTATAAAGTATTGATGACTCCTTAACATTTAGATATTATACTATCTAATGCACCATGAATTCACACACACTGCTGAAAAAAAAAAAAAAAATGTCTTATTGTATGTTCTATACAGATAGAACTGAATCATGACAAGTAATGCAGTTTTTGTAATGCCACCAACTGTTAGTATATTGACAGTCATTGCACAATGATTGACTGCGTTCATGTTGGATAGAAAACGAGTGCTAGAGTTTTGACCGAATTATTCCATTTTTAAATGGGTTTGCAGTGTTTTGATAGAGTTAGTGTATATAGAAAAAAGTTTTTTTTTTTTTTTTTGCATTTTGAAAAGTAGAGTTTGTATTTATTTAAGAAAATGTGGTTTTGGCCAGAAAATGTACTATTTGGCTAATTGTGTGATGCAGGTGTGTTGCTGTGTTAAGAGTTTAGAAAAAGTATTTTAACAATTGGCAAACAATTCTGCGCAATTGAACAAAACTGTAAAGTATGGCATGAACATAACCTTTTCCACATCTGAGAGAAGGTCCTTGTACATGAAGTGTATGTCTATGATTTACACTGTCATCTTTGTCAAGGGTCTATGCAAAAAGGTGCCAAATAGACTCAGCACCTGCATGGCATTTTAATTTGAATGAGTGTTTTTACAGGCTGTGTCCTGGAACACATGATCAGCGATATCCAGTGTGGCGGTAGTGTGACTGATGACTAGACAAGGTGTGGTTCAATGAGGACTTGTTCAGCTCTGATTTCTACTTCTACAAAGGCTACTGCATTCCCAGAAGCAATAATGTGGATCAGTATCTCCAGTATGTTCAGATGAGATAGAAGGTTCCAATGAAACTGCCACTTTAGATGGAGGTGAGAAATTGAGGTGAGACTGTGTAGACAATGGTGGTTTATTACAACACTGTGGGCTGTTCCCTGGTCAAGACTCACAGCAGAGTGACTCCAATTAACATTTACAATCAAGTCTGCCAATACTGAGTACCAATACTTACTTTAAAAAACAACAACATTACAATTCTAAAATGATACCAAGTAATGTAATAAATTGGTCCAAGCAGAAACAAATTCACTGAACCTCCTCAAGAGATAAATGATGCAACAGCTTTGCATAATGCAAAGTTCCTTTACAATTATAAGCTGTTAATGTAAATTTCAAGTGCATTTTTTACAAAGGTGTTTGTGTGTATATACATCTGAATATATCTGAAATAACGTGTTGGGCATTTTATGGTTCAGTATGACAAAATTAAAATCTGTTTGGATGGTTCTGTTAAATATTTTCACAATTAGTTCAACAAAATATGTCTAATCATTTGAGAAAACAAATCTACCCATCAGAGAACAAACAGACCCAGTTTGTCTAAATAAACGACTGTTTGTCATGAAACGCCTGTTGTGTGAATGTGTTAAACTGCGCTTCAGTTTATTCCTCTTACGGTCGCTTCAATCCAATTTCCATTTCAGCGTCCCATAGGAAGTGTCCAGTTTAATTCAGTCTATCGTGATTTTCATTAAAGGGGTGGTTGATTGTGATTTCACTTTTTTCATTTTAAATGGTGTGTAATGTTGCTGTTGGTGCATGAACAGTATCGGCAAAGTTGCTGCGCTGAAAGTTCAACGTAAGCAGAGATATCGTCTTTTAAAAATCAGGAAGTTTAATGCCTACAAAAACGACTGGAATGGGACTACAACGAGATACTTCCCGGGTTTTATACGTAACTAACCCATGCAGAAAAGGGGGCATGGCCATATTTCTGCGGCTTTGTCGAAGAGGAAGAGTTATAGTGGAGAGCTGTAGCCATGCCATCGAAAGTGTGTTATTTTCACCCAGCTGCCAGGTCTTCTGTGTTCGGGCTTCATACGGACGCTGTAGTTCGTCAACAATGGCTAAAATTTATGTTTGATTATGTTCCTGAAAATTTCAATCGTAATAGCTCATGTGCTGCGCATTTTACGGAAGACAGCTTCCAGAATCTCCACGAATTCAATGCCGGATTCAACAAGAAACTGTTACTAAAACATGAAGCAGTTCCAACTTTAAAACCAGAGGCAGCAGTTGTTGGGCCACAACCTGCAAGTAAGACTTAATAATGTTTGCATGTATAATTTCAGACGTAATGTTTTAGTTTTATCAAGGACGTAAACAAATGCCAGCGCTGGCTTTAGTAGCCACTTACACGTACAAACGCGTACAAACATTTTGGACCTGAATTTGTAATTATGTACTAATTTTGTAAATGTATTTTTCATGTATATTTTATGGCGTAATTTTTCGATTTGATCAAGAACGTAAACCAATGCCAACGCTGTTTGTTTATAGCCAGTTAGTTCGATGCTATTTTGTGTGTATAAGACAAACGTGTATAAAGTTCAAAAAATTATATGTAATCGCAACAGCCAACTTCAGCTGCTGAAGTTAAAACAATAACTTTAAAAAACGGTATTACTCAGTCATTTATTCAGTTATATTAAATGTTTAATCAGGAGAAAACCGTATCTCAAAAGCTAACAAGCAGCAGTAGCATTTTCAAGTAACAGCGAATTGAAATTCTTATATAATAATAGTAGATTAGAATAGAATAGAATAGAATAGAATAGAATAATGATAATAAAAAATGTACCATTCAGAAACGTTTTGTAAGAGCCGTGTTTGCTGAGGTTGCTTGACTCTCTTCATTGCCGCTTTCTGGGTCTGATTCTGGCTCAAACTGATACGGCAGTATTGACACCATTATTTACATTTGACCGGAGCACATGCAACTTTCGCCCGTAAAGGTAATGGGCGTGAAGTTTCCGGACAACGTGCACTACGCAGTTTAGCCAATTACAACACACCGGCCCAACTAACCAATCTGAGCCCATTGCCTGTTTCTGAGGGAGTGGTTTCATAGAATCAGGAAGTCAACCGGTCGTTCAAATGACAGAGGAGAATGCGGTTTACAATAAAGGTGAAATTTATGAAAAATAAGACTTAAAAAAAAAAAAAAAAAAACCCGAAGACATGTTATATTGCACCCCATAAACACAATCATGGAAAGAAAAAAAGCAGTAAACCACCCCTTTAAACCAAATCTTAAATTGTAAAAAAAAAAAAAAAAAAAAAAAAAAAATCCATCCCATCCCAGTTATACAAGCAATTCCAACATTCACAGTCACCTAAAGAAGCAAGAGTCCAGCTGCAGCTCCTCTCCGTATCTCAGCCCACAAAACAACTCTTTCTTCAGCCAAAACAAACAGACAGTGAGATCGAGAGAGGAGCAGTGACACACACACTCGACACACACTCGATGGACACACGCGTCTGACAGATCCATCAGCTCTGCCTTCCCTCGCAGTCACCGCTACCATGCCTGCCAGACCTGTGTGTCACTCCCATTACACACCCAGCCAAACACACTCTCTGTCCTTCGCCTGAACACACTGTCAGACACACACACAGCCAAACACACTCAGTCCTCCACCTGAACACACTGTCAGACACACACACAGCCAAACACACTCTCTGTCCTTCGCCTGAACACACTGTCAGACACACACACAGCCAAACACACACTCTGTCCTCCACCTGAACACACTGTCAGACACACACACAGCCAAACACACACTCTGTCCTCCACCTGAACACACTGTCAGACACACACACAGCCAAACACACTCTTTGTCCTTCGCCTGAACACACTGTCAGACACACACACAGCCAAACACACACTCTGTCCTCCACCTGAACACACTGTCAGACACACACACAGCCAAACACTCTCTGTCCTCCACCTGAACACACTGTCAGACACACACACAGCCAAACACACTCTTTGTCCTTCGCCTGAACACACTGTCAGACACACACCCAGCCAAACACACTCTCTGTCCTTTGCCTGAACACACTGTCAGACACACACCCAGCCAAACACACACTCTGTCCTTCGCCTGAACACACTGTCAGACACACACACAGCCAAACACACACTCTGTCCTCCACCTGAACACACTGTCAGACACACACACAGCCAAACACTCTCTGTCCTTCGCCTGAACACACTGTCAGACACACACCCAGCCAAACACACTCTCTGTCCTTCGCCTGAACACACTGTCAGACACACACACAGCCAAACACACACTCTGTCCTTCGCCTGAACACACTGTCAGACACACACACAGCCAAACACACTCTCTGTCCTTCGCCTGAACACACTGTCAGACACACACACAGCCAAACACTCTCTGTCCTTCGCCTGAACACACTGTCAGACACACACACAGCCAAACACACTCTCTGTCCTTCGCCTGAACACACTGTCAGACACACACACAGCCAAACACTCTCTGTCCTTCGCCTGAACACACTGTCAGACACACACACAGCCAAACACTCTCTGTCCTTCACCTGAACACACTGTCAGACACACACACAGCCAAACACTCTCTGTCCTTCGCCTGAACACACTGTCAGACACACACACAGCCAAACACTCTCTGTCCTTCACCTGAACACACTGTCAGACACACACACAGCCAAACACACACTCTGTCCTTCGCCTGAACACACTGTCAGACACACACACAGCCAAACACACTCTCTGTCCTTCGCCTGAACACACTGTCAGACACACACACAGCCAAACACACTCTCTGTCCTTCGCCTGAACACACTGTCAGACACACACACAGCCAAACACACTCTCTGTCCTTCGCCTGAACACACTGTCAGACACACACACAGCCAAACACACACTCTGTCCTCCACCTGAACACACTGTCAGACACACACACAGCCAAACACACTCTCTGTCCTTCGCCTGAACACACTGTCAGACACACACACAGCCAAACACACACACACACACACACACACACACACACACACACACACACACACACACACACACACACACACACACACACACACACACACACACACAGGGGACGTCAGTCACGTGATTGAGTCGTCAGTTATGACTGCCAAAACATTACATGCTATTAACACTGCTAATTACTTGCTCATCATCTTCATCATAAAGCCCTCGATCCAGCCACGCATCTGCCATTGAGACGAACATGTTTCTCCAGCTGTCAGAAACATCAGCTCAGACTGACACTATACACAAGGACTGATGGCGTAAACTGTGCTAAGATTTGACAAATGTGCTCTTTTTTAGAAACTTCAATAACACTTTAAAAAAAATCGAATGTCATTAAATGTCTTGTTTTGTTGTTAAATATTTCTGTTAAAGCCTGAATATTAGAGCGACTGTACACACAAAAAAAATAATAATAAATAAATATCTATATATATTTTACAAGGTTATAAATAAAACAAAGATCACTGGAGTATGTTTTACAAGAAAATACTATTTCAGTCTTTCTACTTCAACATGTCATATTTAATTCAGTGTGTAACTAGTTTGTCCTTTGTAGTTATTTGAGAAATTTACAACAAAATTGTTTTTAAGTAAAAACTGAATTTTTTTCCAGTGTACGCAGCATTAAAATGATTTTCCAAAACAGTTTTAAATATATTTTTTTGAGGTAAAAAGTATTTTTAACTGGTTTGTATCATTGCTAGTCACACCACATGATAAATCATAACAAAGAAACAGTTTTAAATATTTTTCAAGGGAAAAAGTTGTTTTTCCCACCAAAATCTAATTATTGAATGGATTATTTATTCAGTAAATGTTTTAGAGGGGTCTTTTTCTCACCCTGAAATGTCTTTGTGCCCCAAAGAATATATATATATTAAAAAATATATATTTTTTAAACCTAATGCTCATTTATATTCAACTTAATGTATTTATTGCATTTTTTTTATATATTGAGTAAATGACCCTCAAAAACAGTTTCTATATACTCATATCACCAGACAACATAGGTGCAATAATTTCCTGTAGTGATATAATAGACATAATATCTCCATGCATCTGTAAATCTACAGTCAACATTAGCAGTAATCACATGAGCGACGCAGGAGCGACGCAGGCCGGATGTGTTCGTGGCTTTCCCGTCGACGCTGTTGTCACAGTTGTTTAGCAGTGGATGTTCGCCTGAGGGTTTGAACCGTTCTGTAGGACATGTGCTATTTTGCCAGAGGACGAAGGCAAGGAAGACACGGTGCAAATCATCAAGGCATAAAGCACACAACAGTTGCAGACGGGCTCATGTCTGATATTAAAAATGCTGCAGAATGGAAGAGTTTTGCCTCCGGATGAAAACACTCACCTCAGCCGAACTCTCAGACCTCGCAGCAAGTCAACACTTACTTCCATCGGTGATTTTACCAACTCCACACTTTTCTATTACAGGTGTGTCGAAAGAAAGTAGCTCAAATGAAAGCACCTAGAATAAAGCTTTGTGTGAAATCACCCTAGACGTCTGCAATACATGTTAACTTCATGAACACGTCCATAAGACCTTGCATGTCTACAGTCATATTGAGGAAATCAATGCTATTGTGCAACGTCTCAGTCTGGCCTCGCCGACGTGAATGGCCTGTTATATGAGTGTGTTCTTCCTCCTCTTTCTTCTCTGATCTTTCCTCAAGAAGAAAGGAGGGAGGGTAGAGAGAGAGAGAGAGAGAGAGAGAGAGAGAGAGAGAGAGAGAGAGAGATTCATATCAAGTTAGCACCACTCAGGAGGTCTTTGTTATTAAATTTCAGAAGTGCTAACTAGCCTGGATGTGTTCTGTTCGTGGGGCGGACACAGAAAAGGAGTGAAAACGAGCATCCCTTGGTTCTCTCGGCAGCTGGAGCCGGATCTCAGATCTCAGTATGGACTGGAATTGTAATGCTCGGTTAAAGTTTGCCTCGGGTTATTCTGGCGTTCAGCTCGGGCGGAAGCATGTTAGCGGCCATTTTGGACACTGGCACTTCTCTTCTTGGCAAACATCAAACAAACACTTTTCTTCTCTAGTTTTTTGACTCTCTCTGTCTAGCCCATGGCTAGAGAAAGAGTTTCCAGGGATAGTGATCGGTCTCTGTTCCAGCAAGATTTGGACTAGATATAGAGGGAAAAAAGGACAGGCAGTGGCCTAAAGATATGTTAAAGGATTGTCTCGTAAATTCTGGCCTCATTTATGCACTCGCGTGTCTTTCGAAACCCGAATAGCGTTCGTTTTCTGTGGAACACAAAAGGAGATGTTTTGCAGAATGTTTTTGTGTGAACATCCCAATAGATCTTTTTGTTTTTTTGCAGTGGTGCAAAGTATTTGAGGAATTAGTTGAGGAATTATTCGAGTAATTATCGAGTAAGTATCTTTTTTGCAACTCAGTACTTTGGCTGAGAACTTTTACTCTCTACTTGACTATTTCTGATTAGTATATGTACTTTTTACTTCAATACATTTTATTTCTGCTACAAAAGAAGTGATATCGCCATCTATGGGGCATTGGAGGCACTATATCGTGTGTTTTGCACTTCTTGTCAACAATGCTAGTTTACAGGAATATGAGTGCATTAACAGGTTGCTGACGAATCACAGGTGTTATATGAGATGGAATTCTTGCCATGTCGTAACTTTAGTTGGACGCCATATTGAATAAAAACGAGGCTGTGAGGGACAGATGTACAGTCTTTGGCACTCACTGGGTAAAGGTTATAGATATCATTTTCACAACTCACGCACCTTTTAAAACTGTTTTATGTAGCGTCTGTCCACTGAAAGTCTACATGGAAAGATGTTTTGTCGGCTGAACAATCGGATTGTTGTTAAACACCAGTACAATCCACTGAACACACTGCATTTTATCCCTCACAGCCTCGTTTTCATTCCTGGAAAACAAATAAATATGGTGCTACCCTGACTAAGGTATATTACCGTAATCACCAGATGACAACAGGTAAAGGTCTCTAACACTATCAACGCATTAATGAATCTGAAACAGTCACATGGTACAAGTCGGAGCTTTCAGGAAATTCCCAGATAACTGAGACTTTAATGTTTGTAGACATTTAAGTGTTTTTTGCATCGACCTTGATTTATTGCAATATTGAGGTGCTCAGTTTTATTTCTGTTTTAGAACAGACTGATTCTTGTTTTTCACTGGCATGTCTCTCGGGTGTAGAGGACTAGTGCATCTCTGAGCCTACTTTCAGTACGAGTAAAATACTTAAGAACTGTTCAAATCACATACTGTAAGACTTTCACTCAAGTGATATTGGAATTGGTGACTTTTCACAGTAATGTGTCTCTACTTTTACTTAAATATGGGTTTCAGGTACTCTTTACACCTCTTTTGTCATTTTTATGACAAATCATTGTTAGTTTTCTTTTTTCGAGAGTATAAATCGACTAATTTATTATGGTATAAATGTTTTAAAGACACCTGAAACCAACATAAAAGTCATATAAACTTATATTAAATACATTTTATGTGGTTCCATTCAGTATGGAAAAGAACATCTCGGATGTTCTACTAAATGTCTTCTTTTTACTTCCACAGAAGAAAGAACGTCTTTGGGTTAATGATGATAGAATCATTTCATTAAACGTCTCGCTTTAATTAGTAGTACTATAAGTACATTAAGTAGCTAGCTATGAGATGATAATGAGAGATGACAAGTAAACAGAGAAGTAAAATAAAAGATCCAAACCCAAACAGTACTGATACTCCACTGGCCGCTGAAGCAACAGTCAATGGTTTTCCTGAACAACAATGGCATTGTAGGGACTGACAGGTTAACAGTGTTGACTCAGAGTCCACACAAATCCACACACAATCATTCTTTGACGTCTCTAGAAGTGCATTATCTCTACCCACACAATCGCAACAAAACAGCAAACCAGCCTCCCACATGCTCACCTCGTCTCAAAGACACACTCCCTCACCTTACACACCCACACACACACACACACATACACACACACACACACACTTGAGAAACCAGACAGAGAGCACTTGGAGAAGACACGAACATCAGGTGTTCAGCTTGTGAAATCCCACATATTGTGTGTGAGAACCGTCCGGAAGCAACGGCACACCGAGAGCCTCTCTGTTAGAGACCCGCTGATTGTTCTCGCTCGCGTTGTCTCTAGGGAAACATTAAATCTTCCTTCAAGGCAGTATCATCTATTACACACTTCTATCTATGTTTAATATTCAAGAAAATATTTCATAATTACCCTGCACTAGAACATTAAGGAATGTTAGGAAATTATAACATTTTAAAGCAACATATTTTATATGGAGATCTATGATACTTACGCACTTCTGAGTGTGATATTCATATTCATATTCATATGCATCAGAGTGCGTTCATTTTAGACACTGGGATTTTTGGGATATTTTTATGCACTTTTATTTTGTATTGCATTTTAAAGCATTTTAGTATCTTTTGAAAAGTGTCCTTTTTCATGAATGAATGAAAGAACGAACAAACCACTTTAAGTCAAATATTTTGAATATTTCAAATTCTTTCATGCTTTTGAAAAAAATGTATTCGATATTACAAAAGTTTTCTATTTAGTTTTTAAATAAATGCTTTTATTTTGAACTTTCTTCTCATCAAAGAAAGCTATTTTTGATCAAATAAATGCAGTTTATATATATATATATTATATGCACACACACACACACACACACACACACACACACACACACACACACAACTGACATATACTGACATTTAATTGTGCAGTTGTTAATTTATAAAACTATTTCTACCTCTTAACAGTTATTGCTATTATTGTTTGCAGTCAGTTTGATTAATTGATATTAAATAGATGATCTGATGATCTGAAGCCGCTGATTTAGATGTTGCCACATGAAGAGCCACTTTTTATTTCACCTGACAAAACAAATATTCAGTGATACATAACATACCAATGCACCTTTTAAATGAACATGCACTGTTATAATTACAGGACATTATAAACATATGCTTGTTTTTCTTCTTGAATTCTCTCATGATGTTTCATCAGTGGATAAAGCATATTCTGTGGTGTTCTAACATATACTTCAGTCTATTTGACTTGCTAATCATACAGCTGAGAATAGCATGGCAGTAATGATATACTGCACGTGTTGAGCGAGTCGCTGGGACACACGTATAGCTGTGTAATAGAGACAGAGACAGCGATAAATCTCTCGTCCTACACACACCAGCGGACACACAACGGCAGGTCAAGGAGAACGGCTCTCCTCTCTTTCACTTTCACACTCATTCTGTCCTCCATCGCAATGCCGAGCTCATGAAGCTGTCCTGCTAAACTACAGACTACACATCAGTTTAATAGACAACATTCTTACTTTCTATTTACCACTATTAATACACAATCATTCAAAAGTTGAATCTTATAACAAAAGTCAATCTTATAACAAACAATATTGATCTTCCCGATTTTGAGATGTATTATCGAGAATAGACTTATCCATTTGCACAATTTACAACACAGTATTGCATCAATCCGTTGGCAAAATAGTCATTAAACCCTGAGTTAGACTTTAAAACACTGCATAGTCTTCACTGTATTAATTAAATATACAGTGATTCTTATTAAACCACTAAAGTTATTCAGTCAAGAGCAGATTTAGTCTTTAACATTAATGACAGACAGCATCAGGTGTGTGCATGAGACTTTAAGACTATAGCGACACGCATCCGGTTTCTTTCCCAATTGTTTACTCATGTAAGACATAACTGACTGTCTTTATGTAAATACTCGCCAAGATGGACGTTTTGAAATATTTTTGTCTACAGTATATTTCACGGCTGAAATATATAAAAAATAAAAAATATATACTCATCCGTTTTCCACACTTTTCATGCGCTTTTAATAACTCTTTTTTATTTTTTAAATAAAGCATGTCCCACAGTAGACTGAGCTTTATGACAGTTATGTAACATGATTGACTGATTTGGATGTTAAGTTTAGGCTTTTAAGGAGGGGCTAAAGCACACCACTATCACGTTTTCATAATCGTTGGAAGCCATAATCGAAACCGAAACTGAAATTTGATTCATTGCACAACTCCTTTTTAATTGTTTTTCAAATGCATATTATATAATTCGACCAGTCAGAACAGCACAGTCGCTGTTATTGCTGTATTTTAACATTATTAAGAGGACATCAAATATCACAATCTCTACGATTCGTTTGAAAAGTAGATTGCACATGTCTTCAAGATCGATCACGATATTAAATCGTCACATCGCCCGTACCTAGTTTGGCGTATAGATTTTTTGGGGTGGAAAGAGAGGAGTACTTTTACTCAGCAAAGATGCATTCAATTTATCAGAGAAGACATGACGTTACTAGAGATTAATGTTACTAGAGATTAATGTTACTAAGATTAATGTTACTATGATTAATGTTAGATTTCTTTTTCAAATGTTGTTCGGTTGTTTGTCAAAGAATCCTGAAAAATAAAATGTATCACAGTTGCAACAAAAATATCAAGCATCACATCATCACAATGTTCCTTGATCATCAAATCAGAATGATTTCTGAAGGATCATGTGACACTGTAGACTGGAGTAATGATGCTGAAAATTCAGCTTTGATCACAGGAGTAAATTACACTTTACTATATATTCACATAGAAAACAGTTATTTAAAATTGTAATAATATTTTACAATATTACTGTATTTATTTTATTTTTTTCTTCTTGGTGAGCAGAAGAGCCTTTTTTCCCAAAAAAATTAAAAATCTCACCAAACCCAATTCTGCAGTATTTCTGTGTGCCTGATCAAATAAATGCATGTTATTCATCATGTGACTCTTTGTGCCGATGGTCAGATCATTCTGGAGAACATGAGCATCAGGTTTTACAAAAAAAAATGTGTCATTAAAGCAAAATTTAAAGGAAATATGACATTCACATTTTCGCTCAAAAAGTTACGCTAATAATAATATTTCTATTTATTAAAAAAATGGTCTCAGACTTTCAGACTATAGAGGTTTCCAACACATTTTGTGTTGCCTCATTTTAGTGTTTTTAAAAACATTATTCCATCTCATATTTGTTCACTGACTTCCGGCACAAGCTGTTACGTCAGGTGCTCATCGTCGCCTTCAGAACGAAACAAATCATTCACACACCTCACACACACCTCATACACACACCTCAGTGCACACACACCTCACACACACCTCATACACACACCTCAGTGCAGGCCTGGGTGCAGCTTCACCGGTGGACTGGTTTAATAGATCTCTCCTCTGAGAAACAGGGACCATATTGCGTTTGCCGAGGCGGCAGCAGGGACGAGATTATTGACCTTGGAGAAACAGGTTGGCTTTCCGGCAGGAGGTTGTCAGCGCTGACACTAAACACACACAGGTAGCAGTGTGTTGTTGTTTTGTTGTTGCACAAGGAGGACACATCGCACAGTATTGCCAGAAACAGCCGTCTTCTAAGAACACAGAAGGGCTTTTATCCAGAGAGCTTGTATTAACACGTTTCTCAGAAGGACGTAATACACAGTTCCTTACGAAAAGGAACCGGAACTCAATTCAAATTTCATTGCTAGATTAACTTCAGTGATTGTCTGTTCTCGGAAGAACAGCCTCTTCATTTCGCTTCACATTTCCGTCACAGCGTGATGTAACCCAGTTCATGGGAAATAAAGTGAATGCATCATCGCTGAAGTGAATAAGCTGTGAGTAGATGGCGAAGTCACTCCATAGGGACGATGCCTTATTCCAGTTCTGTAGAGAAATGAGCCCTTCTCACAGATACATTATTTACATCTCCCGGACCTTTTTTTGTTTTTTTGTTTTTTCACCAAAGGGACTGCTTTATTTTATAACACATAAACAGAAGAGAACCGGATGACATATTGACATCTCTACCACTGGGACGTCTACTTGCTCTACATTTCAGCACACAGACAAAAAAAAAAAAGACAAAAAAAAAGGCGGACTAAAAACAGACACTAAAGGCTTTTGTAGTATTATGCAGATGTTGTTTGATGATGTAACATATTTGCTTCCTGTGATCATGTGTAGTCTATTTTGATTGGAGGATTGTCAAGCTTCACTTCCTGACCTTAATTCGTGTTGCTTTATATTTCTGATCTTAGATTGAGGTTCTAAGCCTTTTGTCATTTGTGATCCAGATTTTGTATAAAGGTCATATTGTATCTTAGATTTCACATAATATTTTAAGCACGGAAGCATTCACCAATACAGATATTCTGCATGATATTGATCATTATTTTCATGTTATGGCTGATAACTGATACATGGCAGATATTTCTACACTGCAAAAAATGTTTTTCTTACTTAGTATTTTTGTCTTGTTTTCAGTCCAAATATATTATAATTTTTTTTTAAAACAAGCAAAAAATATCTGTCCACGGGGTAAGAAAAAAAAATCTTAGATAATTTTGCTTGTTTTAAGCAAAAACTCACTTCATTTTGATTAATTCCCCCAGAAAACAAGACATAATATCTTATCTAATTTTACTTATCTAGTATATGCATCTTGATTTAAATTTATTTTTGATATTTTTAGATATTTATAATAAATCATTTTGAATGATACAAGTATGAAAAATGGATATTCATTTGGAGAGTTGCAAAAGCCACCATAAAATCAAATTTGACAATTCTTTTATGGAGTATTGCAGTGTTTATTCTAAATGATTTATCAGTGCACATCGTTATTGTTTTGAAATTCATGTTCCTGGTAATCTTGAATCAAAACTTGCAGCATCTCTTCTCTTCTCTGATGACGAGGGCGGGGCAACCTGTCACTCACATGAGATCAGCCAATAGCAAACCACAACCAGCCAATCAATTCCCCACAGACAAAATCAAGCCCCGCCCACATTTGTTCTCATTCCAGAAATATTTTCAACAAAGGAAATGAGCATGCACACACATCAAATATCAACCTATATAGATAAAACAAAAAGCATACATAAAACATACAATAACTGATGCATTATGCATCCCTAACAGTAAGTATAACTACAACTACATATACTTAAAAATAAAAATTAAATACTATAAACAAGATTCAGACCTGAAGGTTGAAAAGCTCTCTCTTAGATTTCCTCTGTTCTGAACCTTCCTCAATTGCTTCTTTTAACAGATCAGTTCCTGCAAACATAATTGCCTAAAACTGCTGCATATGCATAACAGAATAGCAATAATGTTCCTATGCTCACTTAACTAGAATCGATACAGAAACGTCTGGCATGGCTTCCTTTACTCCCATGTTACACAGCTCTAGTCAATAAGGCAGTGGGAGAAGAAAGGCTGCAGTAAAGGAGAAGAGAAAGCGCAGGTGTGACAAACAGCACTGAAAATGGACGTGTGAGATAGGAAAGTGGGCCGGGAGAGAATGGAAGCGCTTAGCCAAGCGTGAGTATGTCTTTCCAAGCTCACGATAAGAGTAGCTCTTGTCTTGTCATCGTTTTAGCACGAGTTCACAGCTTCGTCAAGGTATTGTCCTCAGGCTTATTCTCCTCCCATACACCCATTATTTAAATTAATCGCAGAGCTTCATTAATCCTAATGACTCCTTTTGGAAGGATCTATAGAGAGAGGCGGCTTGCGACAGGGATGGTTTGAAATGGATTTTGCGATGAAATGGAGCGATTCTGCTTTTGTGCAGCACAGAACTGACCAGTCTGAGCCCAGTCCCGTTTTGAACACGAGACACGCTCTCAAGCAGAATTAAAGTTAATGAAACCCATCTGAACAGACTCAAATGACAGCAGCTGAGCCATTTAATCACTTAACATGGGATTGTTCTATGAGGTTATAATTAAAGTATTTATAGGCACTGCCATTATTGTGTAATTGCAAGATATGACTCATGCAGTTTGTACTGTGCTGCAGTAACAATTTCATATTTACATGTGAAGTGTGTCATTTTTGAGACTTTAAATACTTTAATCCCAGTTTAATACAACATAAGCAAGCCATTAGTAAGTTGATTCCTTTGAAAAGTATGAACATGACTCATTCGCAATATGAAACCAGTTTAAACTACACTCAACCAATTGCACGTGTTTGGGGGCGGGACTATCCATTTGAGTGACCAATGGCAGACGAGGGGAGTGGTCAGGAAATATGTGTTTACTTTTGCAACTCTGGATATGTCCATAGATATCATATAATAAAGGCTAGATGTCTCGTCCGCGCTGCTGGCCAATGGAGGTCGACGTCTGCACACGGCGGCCATCTTGCCACAGGGAGCTCGCTCAATCGTAACATTGTGTTTTAATGGTGCATGTACTTTTAAATAACCATAACTTGCTACATTTTCTTCCGATTTTCAAACGGTTTGGTTTGTTATAAACGTCAGAGATGTAGTTATGACACTGCATACATATGAATAATTATAACATACATGTTCCAGCATTTGGAATTATAGCCACGTTAATAACGTTTGTAAGAAACCAAACCGTTTGTAAATCCGTCAAGATTTCAGCGAGATAAGAGTGTTAAGATAAGAGATATTTGTGTTCGTGCTGATCACTCACCTTACATCAGGTACCACAGAGCTCACCAGAAAGCTTCCCTGTGACAAGATGGCCGCCGGTGATGCCGTTCGAGACTCCGCCTTAAGACATCTAGCCTTATATGGATATCTATGGATATGTTTACATTAATCTGGATCCATAGCATTTTCAAATTTCCAAAAGTTTCTCATCCACACTGAAACCATAAAATCATCTTACTGTGTATGTGTAAAATGTGATAATATCTCACTGAGATGATGCCAAGAGACCAGACGTGATAAAGAGCTCACGCTTTTCTTCCGGCACAGTAATTTTATTAGCGAGTCGTCCTCAATCGACGTCCATATATAATCTAAAACACAATGATTTGCCACAGAACAGCAATTGCAAGTCAATTTTCTGTTTTCTTTTGCAGGAATGTAATATGAAGGTTGAACAAAGTAACACTTATCTGTGAAAGGGAATAGCACTTAGCAGGCACATCCTGGAATTATGTAATATATAATAATATGTCTATCAGTACAATATAAGTCACATGACAAAACGTGTCATCACTTTTAAATGCCTCTGTTTTCACAGTCCGACTAGAGTGTCTGCTTGGGAAACTGGACTTTTGAAGAGTGAACAGAGTGAACCGAAGGCCAGAACATAGAGAAAAAGATGCGATTCCCAATGAATCTGGATAGTGTAGAGGTAGCCTAAGTTCGGTGATGCTAGTGATGCACAAATGACACACTTTTCTTTACATATAGTCATACTAAATAATGGAAATGCTTTACCTTATTATCAGCATGATGTGGACATAACGTATGTAATTGATGTTTCTTTTTCATTAAATGCCAGAGGAAGTGTTATGAAATATAAAATATAGTGGATGTGAAGTCAATGAATATTGACTGAAGGACAAGCATTTCTAAATCTATCTTCCCCAGAGTATAATCACTGACATTGCCATGAACTGCCACACAAAGTATACAGAAAATATACAGCCTTCCGGGCGTTTTTCCAGTATTGGCAATCAACAAGATTCTTTGTTTTTGTCAGTGTCCGTGACAACTTCACAAGCACCTCGTTTCTGCCTCAATTCAATATGTATCGAATAAAAGTGGAAAACTTGCCTAATTTCCCTTTCCTGAGGAATTATTGGCATTCTTGCTCGTGGTCGATTACTCTCTGTCGCTGTGCCTATTTCTCCCCGAGCTTGTTCGCGTGTGTTGGGCGGGAGCGTCATTATCGTCTGTGCTGGGATTGAATTGAATGTGTGAAATAACACAGGAGGTTATGATAAAATGACAGTGAGAAACTCACTGTGGAATAACCACTAAACTGCTGATCTGTTGTGAAAAGAGTCACAAAAGACAAAAACTAAATCGAAAGGAGAGCATTAAATCAGATGGATGTGAGCAGGTGGGACATCCAGTTGAGTCATGTGCTGATATGCTTCGAAAAACATGCTTTTTTTATATGAGAGCCTCATTATCATTCCACAGTTTGTTTATGCAGATATTACTGATTCCTACTATTTAAAAAAAAAAAAATCATAATAATAATAATAATATATTTGACCAAATTATGTGATGAAATATTGGAATGTTCTTATAAACTGTTCTTAAAGAAAAACCGGAGCTACACGATTCTGGATGAAATGAGAAACATGATTTTTTTTTTTTTTTTTTTTTTTTTAATTCAAATAAAGATCACGTTTCAAAATAGACACCTAAACAAAAAATATTTAATTTACTTCAAGTTCTGATAAAAAATATCAATTTAATTATTTTTATTTTTTTATTTTTTTATCGGATTGAGTGAATGATTCAATGACTCACTCATAAAGACTTGTTTCATTATTTGGATGAATCAGTGTTTTTGAACGAATCTTTTAAATGAATGATTCAATGGCAAATACATTCAGATAACAGTCACTTGTTGTCGCCACCTACTGGTGTAACAATGTAATTGATACAATCATTATTTGAAGCGTCAATATACTTTCAAAACCTGATTTGCTTTATTTTTGATTTGCTTCTGTAGACATATATGCAAACTAAAAACTTTTATCCCAGTACTTTAATTTTTAATTATTGTAACAGAAATATTGTGTGGTTGAAAAGAGTGTTTGTGAAGCTGTTTCAAAACTGGACATGACGGCTGCTCTCTCTGGGTCAGAAGTTTAATTGACGAATCGTTGTCATTTAGGAATGAGATCGCGTGAGTGTTTGAATCGAGAAAAAATGGTGTCATCATTTACTCACCCTCATATTGCTCAAAACCTGTAGGACAATAAAGGAGATATTTTAAAGAATTTTTCTAATGAAAGGTAATGGGGTCCAAAAAACAAGAATCTGGAACTTGTGCGATGTATTACGAGGTTGTTTGTGACACTTTTGCTGCAGCTTCTAGAAACCATCAAAACAATCCATTAAAATCCATAGTTCTCAATGCTCCTCGGGTACATTTTTACAAATAGCATGGACCTGGCCTCAGATCAATAGCTTCTGGGAACTGACCTCAAAAGCCCTGTCTGGGAACTTTCCCTGTAAACCTAATGTTTCGTAAATGAATCATAATTCAGTTTTGAATCTTATGTTTGGCCTGCTAGACTGACTGCAACAAAACAATCAGGTGTGGGTGTCAGGTGTTGGTCTCTCTCTCTCTCTCTCTCTCTCTCTCTCTCTCTCTCTTTTCTGACAGCTAAACCAGTGAAATCAAAAACCTGGAGTGGAGCTGAAGCACTTTACAAAACACTTTGAGCAAGAGGTTTACTTTAACCACTCCACTCACATAATCCATTCCAGCAGAATTCATTTTTATTCACACTCCAAGAAAAGTCCCATTAAAATACAGCCCATTTGTTAAAATGACAGATTTGACTGTACTGATTTTAACATGTTTTACCCATATTTTGAATATGCATAGTATAGTGTTTTATGTTAATTTTCTGCCAGGACATTCCCTGTTTTTACATTAATTTTATTAGGGGTTCAAGCACGTAGTCAGGCCTACATTTTGCATTGGCCTTGACCGTAACAGCATAGTTGGCATGAAGGTCTTAAAACACTTGAACCCCGTTAATTAGTGTTAACGGCTATATTTATTATTATTATTTATTTATTTTTCTTTCTTTTTTCCAGTCACTCACATATTTTGGCTTGACAAAAACAATAAATTTTTTGCATACTGACTAAAATATACTGAATATACATTGATGTCGTATTGTTTTGACTAAAATTGCATCTTATTTTAGCCAACAAAAACGTTAAAAACATTAAGATATTACAATTTTAGTTGACGAGAAAATGCTAAATTAAGCAAAATATTCAAACATTATTATTTTACAATGAATATTTAATGCAAACATGTAAAAATGGTCCTAGTTGTGAAAACCTGAGCTCCTGAAATAATAACATTAAATAAGTGCACAATTGTAACGCAATGTTCTAAATTCTTCATGTTTTTGTTATTTATTATGAAAAACATTTAGAATCAATATTCTTTATGCACACATTTGTGTGTATCGCATATCAGGATTATCACTGGATAGGGCTAGTTATTTCGACTTGAATGTCTGAAAAACAAAAAGTTAATCACAAAAAGAAGATTAATAACAATGCAATGGCGTCACCATTAAGTTACTTGTTTAAACCTGGTGGGGTGTCCTTTAAAACGGCTAGGACTTTGAGAAACTCTGCGGAAGTCGTACTGTGGCTGATTGCTATTTGATTTGCCACACAGCTTGATTTGTTTTGTGCCACATCATGCTGCAGAAGTGAGAAGATGCCCCGAGGAGATGCGTTTGAGTGTCGGGATTTCATCCGTTGGAAGCTGAGAGTTGACTGCACTGACAAAGAGATGAAAGTCTAATTCGAGATGTGTCTTAGGGAGGAACTAAGAGGAGGAAGAATATTCCAGTGGGGCGAGTGAGGAGTTGTGTGCTCAACCTGTGAAATGAATTATTACCGAAAAGCTAATTAAAAATCACGCCGACACGTGCAAAGGTATATAAATACATATTATAAATACATGCACACAAACCTCTTTGCCATTAGAGGGTTAGGTGTGCGCCTCGGAGCAGCCGCAGAGACTTTTACACATTAATCTTGTGCTTTAAATTCCTCTCGGTGTCAGAACGTTACACACCACGATGCAGGAGAGAACACAGCAGGACAAATTAATTGAATTCTGGGACTACAATGCAGTTTTTTTTTCCCCTGATGACCTCCGTGTGTATTAGTCTCAGGTTACTGAGCATATTTCTACCAATGGAGTGTGAAATGAATTCAGGCCTTGATGTACGTGTCTATAAATACAAGGGGGGTCATAGATGCGGTTGAGTGAATTGACAAGAAAGTGAGTTTGCTTGTGTTTGTTTGAGCGTTCAGACTCAACCGGCGATGTTAGTTTCTGTTTTACGACCAATGGCAAAAGAGAGGAACTGGGAAACCTGTTTGGAAACAGTTTTCTAATGGCTCACTAATTGCAGCAGGTAAACTGTGCAACCTACGCACATTTTCTTTATGAATATATTAGTGAATATGAATAATTATTAGTGTATCCTTCTCGATTTGACCATCTGTTACTGCTGCGATTTTACATTTGTATTTTCAATATTTGCCAAGAGATTCACTCCCGTTTTCACAGATGAGGCTTTAGATGGTTCCAGACAGAAATACATGTTTGAGCTGTTTTAACTGAAAGCATATCTTAACATATGTCAGTGTCATTGTTTTGTCTCAAGATTCACACCAGTAATGTTTTTTTTTTTTTTTCTAAGGCACGTTTATAAAAGCTACTAAAAAGTCCAAATTGAACTAAGGCCTAATCCTGGCTTAATCTAAACCCTGTCCGTGAAACCAGGCCTAAATAACCGTGTTTCCACTGTTGGCTGCGCGGGATGATTTCATACACTAGCTATCATCAGCAATAAAGACTTTTAAAATCATTTTAGCTCAAAACTCACTTTCAGACAGCAGCGAGTGTTTGAAATAACTTCTGTTTTTGATCTGATGTGGATTCTGATCACCGTATAAGGCAGAAATGTTTATATGCGATGAAAAAGGCTATGGGCCCTATCTTGCACCCAGCGCAATTGACTTTGTACAGCGACGCATGTATCATTCCTATTTTGCACCCGTGCACAGCGGACTCTTCCCTCCACAGACGCACGTCGGTAAATTAGGAAATTAACTTGCGCTCCCGAGGAGGCGTGTTCCGGCGCAAACATTCCCTGGTGCTATTTTGCAGGTTTAGAAAACAATTCCAGCACTGACCAGGAGAAACCTCGTCTAAAGTCAGTGGCGCGTTGCGCATGTTATTCATATGCTATTTTAAGGGCGCATGCTTGGCCATAATCAATGTAGCGTGTGCACAACGCACATACACTTTGCTTATCTCATCTACACACAGACGCAGCAGTTTTCATTTTTAGAAAACCATATATTATTACAAGGGAAAATATTAACACACGAGGGAAATCATTGTGGTGTCCATGAAGATGTGAAAAAATAGGCATAAATCTAGCTTACACATTTACCCAAATTATTATACGCCTGTTTAACCGAAGCTATTTTGGGTGTGTTTCTCCATCCCCAATGTCACTTCTCTGTGTTTTACGGCCCTGACGAGAACGTCGGTCTCCTCGGCTGTGAACCGCTCCTGGCGTGCGTCTGGCAAATCCGCCGTTATAATAGCCATCCGCCATGGAACAAGCGTGCCTGCTCTTAAAGGGAATGTGAGATGACGCTCTGATTGGTTTATTTCACGTTACGCCCAAACCACACCTATGAGTAATGAAGCTACTTCAGACCAACACATTTTAGATTTGCGTTGGCGCAAGAGTCATTTATCCCGCCGGTATAATAGCAACAGCGCCCGAGATCCGCCCACAAAGTTACTTGCGTTTTGCGTTTGATACTTGCGTTTCAGATCGTTAAAATAGGGCCCAATGTGCGCTATCCATTCCCATAGTAAACGTGGTAAATACAACCGCTTGAAGAAATCAGACAAATCATATAGGCTATTGCAATCGTGTATTTATATTCTTTGTTAGTGCGTCTCGTCTCTTTATACCGGTCCTGTCTGATATTCATATTTAGCTCCGCATATGTCATAAAATAAAGCAAGTCCTTCCTCTGTTTCTCTGACTGAAAGTTTATATAAGTTTATTGGGACTGTCACTGGAGAGAGTGCTAAAGCTCCTCAGGTCGTACTTTTGGTGGAAAATATGTAGAAATTATCATTCTTTCTAAATGTGAAGTAAACATATGTCCTGTGACTGCAAATGAACAGAAACTGATGCGACTGAATAAGTGTGTCCTCTTTCTTGTGTAAATACCACTTCTGTGTGACTAATGTGCAATCTTGACATTTACATTTATTGTGGTCAATGTGTCACTTATTAGTGTAAAACTATGGTAAAACATCAATGCTTAGCTTTTAAATCTTTAGGTAAACAACCAAAATGCCAACAAGCGGTCGCTTTTATAATGTTAGTTTTGCGATCTCGCTGTATTTATTTCTGAATACGTTTTCTGATAAAACTTTCATTTGTTGGTGAAATGCTATAGGTTTGTGTGACGTTGTTCCAGAGAAGTGTGTTTTAGGCGTAGCTTCAGGCCTGACGGTGGAAACACAGACTGGTTTTGGGCTCAGTGCTGCAGATCCGAGGCTATTAGCCCGATCATCATATTCAATCATTATTTTTGCGATTCTGTATAATGGCACTAGTGGAACAGAATGACACACTTCACCTCTGAAAACAACAGATGTTTAGGGGATGCGCAAATATATGAATGTGTGTGCGAGTGAGGTGGGTTGGTTTACATAATAATTAAGGTGTGTGTGTGTGTCCTGCAGGGATGTGATGATGAGCTTTCCCCCGGCAGGCTGAAAGCAGTGAAGTGGAATGGCTCCCCACGACCGCTGTCCCCTACAAAGTGATGTTCATTAACACAACCAACAAAACCATGTGATGCTGTTTCGATCATAATCTGCTGCTTATGTGCTGCTGTTCAGAAGATTGTTTAGACGTTCGGGGTCAGCAAACGTTTTTGAAAGAAGTCTCTTCTGCTCAGTGAGGCTGTATTCATTTGATCACAAATACAGTAAAAACAGTAATATTGTGAAATATTATTAAAATGTAAAATGTGTTTTCTGTTTCAAAGCTTCCTCAACAATGCTCCTGATGTTCACACACAGAGACGCTGCTTCTGCATTCTGCTCATGATTCATATTTCAGCCGTATTTACGTGATTATAATGATCACCTAGCTCAACTCTGAATCTCTCAAAGCCACGTGACATGTATGGGAAATTATATAGCTTCAGAAGGGAACATTGGGCTTTTTGTTAAGAATGGTATACTAACATACTGTGCAGAACATGCTTTACACTGCCCAATATATATATATATTTCTGTTTATATAAAATAGCACTGGAAAAAAGGGAATTCTTTTAAAAATGAACATTTAAAAAAGTAGTATGCCACATTGTTGACAAGACTTAATCATGTTGAATGTTCAATTCAGTGTCCAGTTTTAAATCTGGATAATAAAAATATATTTAGCATTTTTTATTGACTTTTCTGTATTTCTTCTTTTTTAATTTTTATTTTTTTTATTCAGTTGTCCAATCAAATACTGAGGTTTTACAGTACAGCACTGGAAAAGAAGGTATTCCAGTCTGACACGTGCCTTATATAATGCACATTTTGATAAATGTAATATGTCATTCTGTGCATACAGAAAATTCCCATGCTAAGTACATGCTATTTATTGTAGCAACATGGCAGTATGCTAGTGTGTGGATTTGTGTGGAGAGGTTTGCCCAGAGGGTTTTTTAAACAGACAACGCCTTTTCCCTAACACATCAATTGTGTTAAAGCAGAATGAATACATCCACCTGTCAGCGAGAGAAGAGCCCTGTGAGAACGTGTGCCCTTCTGTTTATCCTTTCCTTTCTGACCAGCCAAATTGCAGGAGCGATTTCCATGCCACGATTCATCTGTCCTCGCGCTTCTGCCTGTCGCTCTCAGAGTCCGACTCTCTTTTCATCTGCGTCTGATGGCTTTGAGAGAAATCTGCAGTGCCACTTCCCTCTGGATGTTGAGGTGAAAATCACAGCGCTCTATCGGAAATGACAGGCGCTTCTCCTAAAATGGCGACCTCATCCGGGTCGCAGACAGCAGTTTGCCTGTGTATTGATGTTTGGTTCTTGACGTCTCTGTTCAGTCGAATGGGACGAGCATCTCGCCGTAGAGATCTGGTGTGATTACCTCCCACTCCAGCCAGTGTGTATTTCTTCTCCTTGTTTTCTCCCGTTCCCTGCTGGTGAATCTTAATTAGGATCTGACTAGGCCACGGGCCTGTGAGCATCAAAGAGTAGAAATCAATCTGAGATTGAGCGAGATACGCGTGGAGGACTTCTGCCATCTGCAGACATGCTGAATCATGGTCCCTCACTCCGGGAAAGTGTGATTGCTTTCCCTCTCTACACTCCACTTCATCCCCGGATCTCTCCCTTTGTTCTCACAGCACATCGGTCACTTATCCATTCCCTTCTCTGAGTCTCTGTTTTCATGTTTCTGTCCTCGCCATCAATCTTTCCTCTTCTCTCTTCATGTGTCATTTCATAGTTGGTGGTCCCACTATATATACAGCATATCCCACATGCTGTCCTCAAGCACAGGGATCCAGATTTACTTGTTGGCTCTCCTGTTCTTTGTCGCTCCCCTGTACTTTTCAATATTTCCAGTCCTATCTATTCATTGTTCTGTATATCTCCTGTCCCTTTCCTGTCCTGTTTCATTCTTCTTCTCTGTACAGTTTTATTTATTTCCTATTCTGCCCAGCACCTTTCTTTTCCTGTTCCATGCAGTCTAGTTCATTTCCTTTTCTTTCGTTTCCATTTCCTGACCAGCACATTTCCTTCCATTTGATTTTCTTTCCTTTGTCTCTTTCCTGTACTGTCCACTTCTCAATTCCTGTACTGTTCATCATGTTCCTTTCCTTTCCTTTCCTTTCCTTTCCTTTCCTTTCCTTTCCTTTCCTTTCCTTTCCTTTCCTTTCCTTTCCTTTCCTCATGTTCCTTTTCCTTTCCTTTCCTTTCCTTTCCTTTCATCATGTTCCTTTTCCTTCCTTTCCTTTCCTTTCCTTTCCTTTCCTTTCCTTTCCTTTCCTTTCCTTTCCTTTCCTTTCCTTTCCTTTCCTTTCCTTTCATCATGTTCATTTTCCTTTCCTTTCCTTTCCTTTCCTTTCCTTTCCTTTCCTTTCCTTTCCTGTCATCATGTTCCTTTTCTTTTATTTCCTTTTATTTCCTTTTAATTCCTTTCTTTTACCTTCCTTTCATCATGTTCCTTTTCTTTTCTTTTCTTTTCTTTTCCCACTTTTTCCTTTGCTTTCATTTCCCATTTTTCCCTTTCAACCTTTCATTTCTTTTCTTTTCCTTTTCTTTCTTTTATATTCCTTTCCCACGTTTTACTTTACTTCCCTTCCAATTCCCACTTTTTCATTGTTTTCCATTTTTTTTCCCTTCCCAGTTTTTCCATTCCTTTCCTTTCCCATTCCATTAAATTTCATTCCTTTCCTTTCCCATTCCATTAAATTCCTTTGCTTTCCTTCCCTTTCCCACTTTTTTCTGTCCTTTCCTCTCATTTCCTTTTCTTTCCTTTCCAACCTTTTCCTTTCCTTTCCTTTCCTTTCCTTTCCTTTCCTTTCCTTTCCTTTCCTTTCCTTTCCTTTCCTTTCCTTTCCTTTCCAACCTTTTCCTTTCCTTTCCTTTCCTTTCCTTTCCTTTCCAACTTTTTCCTTTCCTTTCCTTTCCTTTCCTTTCCTTTCCTTTCCTTTCCTTTCCTTTCCTTTCCTTTCCTTTCCTTTCCTTTCCTTTCCTTTCCAACTGTTTCCTTTCCTTTCCTTTCCTTTCCTTTCCTTTCCTTTCCTTTCCTTTCCTTTCCTTTCCTTTCCTTTTCTCATTTTTTGCTTTGTTTTGCTTTCCCTTCCTTTCTTGCTGTTCATTGGTGTTGTTGTTTTTGATGTGCCTGGCGACATGGAAAGACAGCCAGAAGGTTTCTCTCTAGCCTGACTGTTCTGGTTAGCAGACATCCGCTCCTTGCCCTAACACCCTCTCACACAAACACACACACACACACACACACACACACACACACACACACACACGCAAAAATGCATATTTAATCACAAAAACACTGATAAAATAACAGCAGTCAGAAAGACGGGCAGGTCTCCTCGCACAACATGCACACATGCAAACAAATATAGAAGCAGCTCTGCAAATATACTCATCCGCACACGCTTGTATATTTCCCATCCGGTGAGATGAAGTGGGTTAGGTTGTGTTGGCTCTTTGGCACAGTACAGCGGGAACAGATGGCCAGGACTGGATCACGTCCCGGCTACAGTTCTTCAGGGAGTGGCACGCAGAAGGACTGGGATCTTCAGCCATCCGCCAGCCTGAAACCTTCATCCTTTCAGTTTAAGAGCTGACAAATATCACTCCATCTCTGTCTCTCTCTCTCTCCCACTGTCTCTCTCCCAGTGAGCTGCTTTCCCACCTGCTCTCTACAATTAATCTAATGTCCTCCTAAATCTTAATTTCAAACCCTCTTCCAAGAAGATGGATCTGATTTTAACTAATTAATAGATCAAGGTATGCAGAATGTGTGATGAGTCTCGGATCGCAGGAGGGAGAGAGGCTTCAGTCCCCTCCCAATGATTTTCCCATTTCATGCTCATTTGTTATGTTAACTATTATTCAACATGGCGTGATGAATTGTTGCGATTGTTCAATTTAATCCTTGTAAGACGTCTTCAATCATCTTTGAGTAATCATGTCTGACATGCTCATCAATTATAAATAAAATTGCTTTTTTCATCATATTCAAATGTTGCGTATGATTTGCATAGAGGATAATTTGCAAGTTTCCAAAGCTTGCAAACTACACTATGTTATAAAAAGAACGTGGACGTTTGAAAACAACACCTGTATGTGCTTCTTGAACATCTATCATTTTAACACCATGGGCATTAATAGAGAGCTGGTTGTGCCATTCAGCTTTAACAGCTTCTTCTGGGAAGGTTTTCCACTTGACGTTGGAATGTTGTTCGAGCTGTGGCAGAGATTTACTCCCATTTAGGCACAATGACTCACAGTCAGCCTTCCACTTCATCTCAAAGGTGTTTAGTGGGCTTTGTCCACAGACGATTCAGTAAACCATTTCTTCATGGACTTCGCTTTGTGCACAGGAGGCATTATCACACTGAAACAGAAAGGTTCTACGAAATTATGTTTGCCATTCTAAAAAAAAAAAAAAAAAAAAAAAAAAGTTTGTTGATTTCATAGCAGTATGTTTGATTTTATGCACATGCTCGTGAAGTGTGTAGCTGATTTAGCCCAATCTGTTAATTAGAAAGGGATGTCCACATACTGTAGTGGAACCTGAAAAGCATTCAAATGCATGCAAATGAAAGTAAGGCTGTGAAGGGTCGATGTAAAAATCTGTTCAACGTGTTGTTTGTCATGGGTCCTGGTTGCAGCAGAGAAGAAACCGGATCTATATGTAGCAGTCTTTATTAATCACACACTCAAACTAACAGAAATACTCAAGATACTCAGAATTCTAATACAAGGAACAGAACAACCAAGGTGAAGATGAGGACAGACGACTAGACATGATTAAACTCAGGCTTAAATACACAGGCAAACAAGAGGAACCAATGAGACTGATTAACAAGACAAACCTGAACTCAACTAACACAGTCAGTAACCATAGAAACAAACAGGAGAGAAGGAAGGAGAACTGAAGAGAAAAACAGAAACAAACTCAAACATGAACAGAGTTCAAAACGTGACAGTTACTGTTGTGTCCATGTTCAGCTGAATCTATGGTATTATGACAAATACCCAGTGGTTAACCAATAATACCAATGAATAAACAAATAAATAAAAAAAAGATCTGTTAACATGTGACCTACAATTGCCTATTGAACAGAGTGCATGCTTTTACACATGCATCCTTGTTTTCATCAGTGTTAAATCAAATATCTGTGCTGTCAAATACATATTCCTAAACAATCCTAAAATCACCTTTGGCCACTACTGTGTATGCATATGTATATTTGGCACGTTTCTTTGCGTTATGGCAAATTAAACAATTAACATATACAGAATATGCTTACAAAATCTTTAACAGGTTTTTAATAATATTTGAATAAAGGGTGAAGATGTCAAGATGTCTAGCCTGGACATCACTGATTATGTAGGCAAAATCAAAATTGATCACAAATGATAAATAATTCTGCCATGAAACTCAAGATGGCGCAATCTGATAGGTCCTTTACTCAACCTGCTTGTAATCAAGTCATTATCTATAGAGCACAGCTGATTGGTTCCTATCAGTAGCCAATGAGCTCGCAGCTCAACCTTCAAATCCTCGATCAGCATTTGCTATAGCAGTGCAGCGTGCTTTCAGAAGCCCTCCCCCTTCCCCAGCTCCACCTGTATAGATCTGCTACGGGTAATAGCTGGGTTTCAGTCACGTGATTATGATTTTAGACGGAGGGCAGGAAGTAAACATGGAGAATACGTCTATGGAGGAAACCGTTGCGGAGAGTCCGTATTGTACGGATTTAGATCCAGTTTCAAGACATAGATACAAGGAGTTAATTAACAGATATGTTGGACGTGACCCGTTCCTCATGAAGATGAGTGAGTTTTCGGTAGAACTTAAAGATTTGCCGACAGTCGAGGCTGTTGACATCACCAGCTATCTAGTCCTTCAGACATCGTACTACACCAGACAGCAAATGAAGGCCTATAAAAGTCTGGAAGTGTTCAACTTTTTTGTTGAAGAGATGCCTCTGATTTAGGTTGACCCAGTCTACCGACTCAACGTCACCCAAAGCGCTAGGGCAGCCTAAAAAGTCCCAATGAAGTCCATATTAAACTACCGGTAACTTAATAATCACTACTAAGTAAATGAGCATTTAACGACAACCTAATGCTATATAAACACAGACACAAAAACCAAGTTAGCTAGCTAACACACCTCCGACGAAGTGGTCGCTGCAGACACGGGCATTAGCAGACTCTGCTCCTCCCGACCGCAGACGTAGGTTTAAAATCCACTTTTTACGGCGTTGTTCTGTGAGCTTTTTACATTTCTCACCTTTATGAATGACAATATTTCATACTCTCTAAAACCCCTTTCCCTTTTCTCGGTTAGAACGATTGGAGCCGTAAACTACACAAAACATGGGCATTTTTTCAGACGGAAGATCCTCAGCTATTTCACTCCCTGCCCTCCATCTGAATTTCACGCTCTCGCGAAGCAGCAACGTGACGTCATGTGAAACCAACCTATTCGCTGTATTGTACGGCAGTAGCAAGTCCCTTACTTGCTCTGAAGCAGCAGAAGCATAGCAAATCTATTCCACCAAGACCAAACATATCAACACTGTCATACCCATTATCATGCCAAACACTCAGAGAGTTGTCGTGACAGACCTTCAAATTGCAATGGAAACGTGCCTATGTTTAGCCAATTCATCTGAACCACAGGGACTCCCTTCTCATAAATGAGCTTTATATTCTGCCAAACACTAGCACACCTATAAAATCAAACCCCCTTTCCTTTAATGGCCTGCTGCTGTCAGGACAATATAAAAACACTCGCCCCATAACCCTTCATTGGACTGAATTCATCACGCATTGACATCGGATGAGAAAGTCCGAAAGGTGTTGGGTAAAAACATGGTGATGTCTCTCCACCTAACGAGGAACGTCTTCAATCCCAGAAACGACGGTGTTGAGTGAAGTCATCATTACCTCCTAATAGACTCGGTGTAATGACTACTTTCACTCTCTTTCTTTCAGCCCTGTTCCCTCTCTCTCTCTGATGACAGTCGTCTAATGGAGACTAAGCAGGATCATTCCCCACTCCTTAAAACACAGCCCGCCACGCTCTTTCATTCAATAGCTCTTTTCCCGAGCTGATGATGTTTACTCCCTTTGAAGCAGACGGAGACGGCAGAACAAAAGGAAAACACGCAATTGTCACCAGTCGCTTCAAAAAGCCATTTTGAGCATCAATCTTGTTTTCATTTTCTCTTTTTTCCGTCGACACGATCCGTGGTCAATAGAGCCGGTAGAGGTGTCAAACTCTCCGCGTCAGGCGAGGTGTTTGGTTAAAGATAAATTGGCAGGGATGTGCTCGCTCTTGGCAGGTTATACATCATGTGGATGCATTTCCTCTTAAAGTTGGATGAACACAGCGGCAGGGAGACAGCTAAATACATCAGTAAATACTGGAGTCACTGCGCCATTAAATATAAACTCAAACCCCATTTAAATATCTTTGACATTTGGTGGTGTTCATTTCTTTAAGTTCATTTAACAAGCAATTTATTGTAGATAAAAATGTGGTTTATAAACAAACAAACAAACAAACACATCCCGGAAAAGAGTTGATTCAGATTAACACACATTAATGTGTGAAACACTGTATGTCTTCAAATGATCTACAATCACCAATTTGATTATATTAATATTTCATTAGTAAGCGAGCATGAGATTAATGAAAGGAAAATATATGTCAAGGTGTTTATAGTTAACTAAAACCATAGAACATTTTAGTTACTTGAAATAAAATAAAATTAACTGAAATAAAATTAAATATATTAAAATCAACTGATTTTTCCCCCCCAGCTAGATGCCAAAGTGACCATTCTCATTTTAGTGTATCTTTACTAAAATAACTACAACTAAAAAAATTAATAAAAAAAAATACTAAAACTTTAACTAAAATAACAAATAAAATGGACAATCTAAAAATAATTAATAAAAACTACAAAAGTATCTCAATGACACTAAAATAACACTGACACACACACACACACACACACACACACACACACACACATACACATACACATACACATACACATACACACACACATCTATATATATATATATATATAGTATTCCTAGTATTGGCTTGCATCATGTGATGGTGCTTGTTATTTTTAGTGCTACAATCCCAAATGAAATGCTAACCAATTTGCTCTTGTTCTTTGAGAAACTACAGAAGGAAGTCCTTCAGCTATAATGAACCTGGAGGAACCCTGAAGCCTTGAGAAGTGAAGTGGAGCGAAGTGAAGTGTTCTCAGATCAGCATGACAACACCTCGACACATCAGTTCAAGAACAGCCAGAGTCTAGACATAACAAGGATGCGACTGAATGGGGAAACTTGTTTCTCAAATACAAGACTGGAAGTGAGAGATAAAGAGGGAGGAGGGAGAGTGACGGAAGCCCACTGGGGGAGATCTGATGAGATCTGAAGTTCTCCGCTGCCATTGGCTAATATCAGACATGAGCATCATCTTCTCTGATAAAACTGCTCCAGCTCCTCGACACACACACACACACACACACACACACACACACACACACACACACACACACACACACACACACACACACACACACACACACTCTCTCTCTGTGCGCATGCACGAGTGTGGTGTGTCTGTGAGAGCGGCTGTGTTTTTACCAACTTTCACGGCTAGTTAGTTTTTTTAGTTTTTTGGAAGTTAGGAAGGTGGGTTGTTGTTGTTGTTGCTGGTCATTATGGCCAGCGTGAAGGAGGGAACGGGGGTTGAACAGCTCACCCGGCGGCGTGGGATTCAGGTGCCGGTCGGCGTCGAGTGTTCAGTGTAGTCTTGCGGTTGGACTGGTGATTGGGCATGAAAGCATAAGATCGGCTTCTGGAATGAATAGTGCGATGGTTCTTTTCTTAGAAGGTGAACAAAATTGTTGAACAAGGAATTGAAGTGAAAAACACGCACACTCCCGTTTTTCCACTTGTCAATCCAGCAAAGAAAATTACCTTGTCAAATGTCACACCATTTGTTAAGGATGAGGTTTTGGTACGAGTAGTCACGATATGGTCAGTGTGTTTCGGCATTAAGAAAAATACCGGTAGGATGTTGTCAGAGTTCTGTCACTTCTGTTTGGGTTACATCTTGGGTTGGTGACAGAGCTCTGGCATTCCCGGTCTGTCATGTGTTTGTGTATAGTCTGGTTTGTTGTGAGCACATGGCCTGTCATGTATTTCCTTGTGCCATGTGCTCTCCTGTCAATTGTCTAGCCCCTCCCATCTTGTTTCCTGATTATTGATTAATTTGCCCCACCTGCTCCTCATTACTCTCTTTTGTTTGCTTCCCTATTTAGTCTCCCTGTGTTTGCAGTCCTGTGCTGGTTTGTTGTCTATGTTTCAGTTGTGTTTCCAGTTTTGCCAGATGCCTGTCTTGATTTCCCCCACAGGGAGTTTTTGTTTTGTTTATTTTTATTACTTAATAAAGATTCTTATTTTTCTGCACCTGAATCCTCGCTTCACTATTTGCCATTCTGTGACAGATGTAAGTCACTGCTTTTGAAGCACATAGTTTCATTCAGATGAGAAGTGTTTATGATGCTGGAACAAGGTGTTGAAGAATGTCTCGTTCAAATTCACGATTGACGGGTTTTTGTCACGACTGAAACAATGAAGTGTTTCTGAGATGGACTGGGGCTAAAAAACAGCCCTGGACTTTCTCCCAAATAGGCCCATCATCCGGCCATTCGCCCCTAGCCGTGTGCGACAGACACTAGCCAGGATGTCCTGATACTATGCCACAATACTGTAGCCTATCAGACAAGGTAGGGGAGCGCGGGGCACAACCTAACGCGGGGCTAGTTGTAACACGCTTGTTTTAAATACTTCCGCACATGCTTGGATGACGAAACTTTGTGTATTTACTAGTTGCCATATCAACACTATATAGAAAAAAAAATTTCCGCCAAATTTTTTTTTTTTTGGGGAGATATCCATAGACATTTATTAAACCATAGCAAAAGTAAATTTCTTACTTAAGTTAATTTTTCATCTCTATTTTTTGTGTTTATTTAAAATAAGACAAATCTGATATTATTTTAATCTCCAAGATGTTATTTAACAGTTGAGATAGTTATTTAATGCTTCGCTAACTAGCAGAAGACACTAGCAGGGTTTAAATCCCAGTTGTGCAGGCGGGGGCATGTTGTCACACTGCGTTACAATGTGCCCCTATTAGAAATATGCCATTATATTCTATACTTTTATAAATTTTATTGGGAAAACGTGAGAAAAAGGTGAATAAAGACTGAGAGTCAATGTTCAGAAATTACTAATTATTTATTTGTTTTGAACTATGTTGTATAGCTGTGTTTTCATGTGTTTGTAGTCAAAACTCAAAAATTTGTTTATATTTAATTATTAAAAATTGCCTTTATTTTATATGAAAAAGTTTTTTAATTGTATTTTATTTAGAAAATATTTTAGTTTGTTTTGTATATATTTTTTATTAGATCAGATAACATTTTAAGCTGTCATATGTTATGTTACAATGTGCCCCACACATGTTACAATGTACCCCACCTATGGGGCATGTTGTCACATTTCACTTCCATTCTTTCGGGGTATGTCAAGAAAAAAGTATATACTTAATAAAACAAAAACACATAATTGTACTAGACATGTGGGAAAAAATAAATACTCTGAACCATAAGTAGATTTACACAAACTGAGAAAGTCAAAAAGCGTTAGGTTGTGCCCCACTCTCCCCTATTCACAACAAGTAACATCTCAAAACAATTATGCTAATTGGGGTTGTGTTTATTAATGAAGCCTCAGCCTTCAAATAAAGACAAAAAAATGTACAATGCCATAAAATACAAATAATGAAATGTCACTGCAGGCTACAGAAACCCAAATTACACAAACTTGTAATTATTTAAACATATAGTTATATACCAGGGGTCTCCAACCTTTTTGTGTGCGAGGGCTATCTCAAGGGATAAAATAATCTAGAAGGGATTTTTATTTGTTATACTCAAATATTTATTATACATATAACATGGTGGTGCTTTTTTACTTTTCACCATCATATGCAAAATAATAAACTATCTTGATATTCTGGTTCAGACTTACAAGCATTTTTTTTTTTAAATCAACAATTCCTGAAAAATTATGAAAATATTTATTTATTTTTTTGATGATTTTCTATAAACCTATTGTATGTGTTATCAAAAACAGTAGCCCAAACATTTAGTATAAATATAAATGCAAAAATGAATAAATAAACTGCCATAACTTCTTAACAAAAACATTACTGCATTACATTTAATACATATAAATACATGACTATATTAATATAGCAGCATTTTTAATATGAATACAGGCACAAATTTCTGCCAAAAAAGTTAGTTTTACTACTGTTAATTCATAAGTTGTGGAGTGAAATGTCTTCTAACTGGTTTGTTCTTGGTTTTTTTTGCGTCAATATGTTGAGAATATCAGCGCTGTTTCAGCTGGCTTTTAACAAGCTTAAATCACAATGTCATCTGTGGGTTTATAATAGAGATAGAGAATTCTGCGCTGAATTTAAATGCTTCTCAGTGGATCGCGCAGCTCTGTGTAATAATGTCCGTGTGATCGAGATCAGCCCGCACAGCTCTGTGTAATAATGTCCGTGTGATCGAGATCAGCCCGCACAGCTCTGTGTAATAATGTCCGCGTGATCGAGATCAGCCCGCACTGCTGCTTTGGCCACGATCGCTGTTTTTTGGGCCGAGGCCGAGCTGATAATGCTCTGCGTTGTTCAGATCAAACGAGTTTTGTTCCGCTTTTTTAGCATTTGCCATTTGATGTTTCTCACACGCAACGCAAATGACAGCGTATAATCAAAGAGAGTTGGGTAATTTTGTAGAGGCAAAAGTGCAAATTGAAAAGTTTAGTTGAAAAGGTTGCAAAATGATACCATTTAGTCGAAGTCTGGAGCCCCTATTTACAGTGGATCGCTATTGGCAAGTTGGGGCTATTTATAGAATGTGTTTAGCGAGCAACTCACAGGCAACACGTTGGAGACCACTGCTATACTATAACTTAACTATTCAAATATAATGTAAGCAAATTTAAAAGTGCAGTATAGGTAAGCCTTATAAAACTAACTTTCTGTCAGGGGCTAGTAGGCCGACTCTTCTTCCTCAGTTTTTTTTTCTCCGTTTTTACACATAGCATATAAGTGATCGTATTAGTGCTCCTGCTGTTGGCTGTTCATATTGCTTTATTAGACTTTTTCTTGTGCCGACGGCCCTCGGTTGGACGGCCGTTCTGGACTTTTCCAGAACGCACAGATTGTCAGTCCGTCCCTGAAGTGTTTTAGTTGTGGCAAAGGAGGACATTTAGTTAGAGCTTGTCCTGAAAAAAGACAGCAGGATTCAGATATGAGAGAGAATTAATGTAGAAATGCAACTACGGAAAAAGAAGTGATAGAAAATGCTACGCAAATTGTTTGTGGAATGGGTAGGCATACCACTGAAGAATTAACAGAAAAAACTAATATTACTGCAATAGAAAATAAAGATGAAGTATGAGAGGAAATGGCAAAAGATGTTGCAGAATTTGTTTCTGGGAAAGATTTGATGGAAGTTATTGAGCCAGATTTCAAAATACCAGTTGTGAAACGTAAAGCAATGAAGACTTCAGGTGAACAGAACTCAAAAAGAGGTCATATTTAAAAAAAATAGATAAAAGAAGTGAATAAGACTGATACTTGCAGTGAGATGGAGCATACATCAGAATCTGACAGTGAAAGAGAAATCTGCACTCAGATCATGACAAGTGCAAAGGAGGAGAATTATGATGTAGAACAGTTCTGGAGATTCCTACACGTAACAAAAGGAAAGAGAAATGTGGTGGTTGATGATTGTTTCTCGAATCGAACGAAGTTCATTGAATCCACAAAGGTGATGATGAAAGATGTGGGAGGAGATGGCCTCACGGAAACTGAAGTTTATTAACAACACAGGCTGAATTGGAAGGATCACAATAATTTATGGAAATGTTATGTTGTGAGGTTTGTCTTGATAGTCATAACTCTATTTTTTATGGCTGAGTTAAAGATTTCCTCACTAAATTTAAAAGGGGCACGAGATGTTAAGAAAATAGTTTCTTTTTATGAGTTAATGAAATTGAAGAATGTTGACATTTCATTTGTACAAGAAAACTCCCTCATGCATTGATAATAAAGTTGATTGGCAGAGGGAATGGGATGGCACTGTTATAATGAGTCGTAAAAGTTCTGGAGTTGCCATCCTTTTGTCAAGATCTTTTATTCCTCTGTCATATGAAGTAGAAGAAGTCGTAGCAGGAAGGCTCATTAAAGTCAGTGTAAAATATGAAAGAAAAACAATGATTTTGACTAATGTATATGCTCCAGTTAATGCCAAAGAAAGGATGCTTGTTTGGGAAGAATTGTCTGATACACTGGCAAGATGTGAGTCTGTTGATTTTCTTTTTTTAGCTGGAGATTTTAATTGTACGATCAATAGCTTAGATCACAATCATGTTGAGCCACACATCGCTTCAAGAAACAAGCTTGCAAGTATTGTGGAAACTTTTGACTTAGTATGGCGTGATAAACATGAAGTTTTAGACAACATTCTTAGGAAAATTATCGAGAAAATGCTATTTCCATGGCTAGAATTGATAGAATATATTGTTATAAACATCATTTACAAATCTTTAAATCCTGTGCTATAACTCCAGTTAGTTTTTCAGATCATGGTTTGGTTTGTGGAGTTGTTTTTATTAATTCTGTCAAAGCCAAGAGTGCTTATTGGCATTTTAATGGTTCATTGTTAAATGATACGCATTTTAAGAAAGGGTTTATGTTCTTTTGGGAACAATGGAAGACAAATGTACATCAGTTTGAATCAACTCAACAATGGTGAGATGTGGGAAAAGTTCAGATTCAACAATTTAGTAAAGAATATACTCTTAATACCTCTAGGAGTATTGTAAAATTAATTGAATCTGAAATAACTGAACTTCAGTTTTTAAGTGACTCCGCTCAAGATCAAAGTCATTTTCAATCTATTAAAACGAAAAAAAATATTGTTTTAACAGATCTGCTGGGACTCACTCAAAGGGAAAGGAGCATTAGTGAGATATCGCTTTTTTAGAATTTAAACGAGATGGATTTTTTTTTTTTTTTGGTCTTGAACAAAAGAATAGGCAATTCAGATTAATTCAATCCTTACGGGATGATAACGGGAATGATTTGACAGAGCCCTCGGAAATTCGTAAGAGAGCTGTTGATTTTTATTCAAATCTATATGCCTCTGAATATCAAGAAGAGTTTTAATATTGCACAGAAGTCTTTTGAAGGTCTTCCGAAAATAAAATAAATACTAAACTTTTGAACGATTAAACGATTGTTATTGCCTGAACTGAACTCCGCAGTGATGAGTTTGGCCAATGGGAAAGCTCCAGGAATCGATGGAATCCCCATAGAGTTTTATAAAACTTTTTGGAGCATAATGGGTTCAGATATGTTAGCTAACTGGAGACCTGTTGCTCTGTTATGTGCTGATTACAAGGCTCTCTCTAAAGCTTTGGCAAATAGGTTAAGGAAGGCTATGGAGTATGCAATGATACACAATGATCAGTCCTATTGTATTCCTGGTAGATCCGTTTTTGATAACATATCTTTCATAAGGGATTTACTCCATACTTCTAATTTGTTTGGTTTTAAATTTGGATTGTTTTCGATGGATCAAGAGAAGGCTTTCGATCGTGTGGAGCACAAGTATTTATGGAGCACAATGGAGGCTTTTAATTTTTATTCAGGTTTTCTGAATATGGTTAAAATTCTTTATGGAGGTAATGAAAGTGTATTAAAGGTCAAAGGTGGCTTAAGTGCCTCTTTTAAGGTGAAAAGGGGGATAAGACAAGGTTGCTCATTATCAGGCATGTTGTATACATTAGCTATCAAACCTTTATTGAACAGATTTCGCAATGATTTAATTGAGCTTAAAATTGCTGATGAGTTTGCACCTGTATACAACATCAGCTTATGCATATGATGTTGTGGTTATTATTAAAAAAATCAAGATAAAATAACCTCAATAGTACATGATTTTGGTAATATATCATCTGCTAAAGTCAATTGGAAAAAGAGTTCTGGTTTATTAGTAGGAGATTGGAGGGAGTGGTCTAAGTTGGAGTAATGGAGGTTTTAAGTATTTAGGTGTTCATTTAGGAAATAATTTTATGGAAAAGAAAAATAGGGAGGGCATTTTAGAAATGGTAGAAGGAAGATTAAAAAAATGGAGATGGCTTTGTCCACGTATGTCTTACAGAGGTAGAATATTAATGGTCAATAATTTGATAGCTTCTGCATTATGGCATAAATGAGCAGTTTTAGAACCTCCAATTGGTAAATTAATGAAAGCTCGAATAATGGTTGTTGATTTCTTCTGGGACAAAATGCACTGGATACCACAGAGTGTTTTATATCTTTCAAAAGAGTTTGGAGGTCAAGGTTTGATACATTTATCCAGTAGAAAAGCTGCTTTTAGAATACAATCTGTGCAAAAGTGTTTATATGGTAACAGAAACATCATGGCGAGGATTAACTGGGCGTATTCTAAACTAAAGCAAGTTGCTAACAAGTCTAAACAAACTTTTCAACAATCAAAATATTGTTTTTCTTTTGGACAGCAATGCTTAAAATGTGAGAGGAACTATTCCTTTTTATTTAAGTGTTTTTAAAGCTTGGGACATTCTAGAATGCAGAAAACTTTTCACACAAAAATCCTCTTTATATTGGCTTTTAGAAGAACCAATTGTTTATGGGTCAAGAATGGACTTTAAGAGAAATGAGTCTATATATTTTGAACAAATTGTCTAATTCCTTTGAAGAGTTGTATTCAGATGTTTGTTTTATTTTTGGAGTGAAATTTGGGAAAAACAAGAAATGTAAAATTTACAATTTTCTATTGGGTCAAGCTGAAATGGCAATTTATGCAACATGAACAAGGAAAATTGAAAATAACATTGTATTGATGCTCTTGTGTTTTTTAGATTCATTGTCAGAGCTAGAGTATTTTTAGAATATAAATATTATAGTTTTATGGATAATATAGAGGGTTTTAAAGAAACTTGGAGTTTTGATGGAAAATTATGTACTATTATGGGTGAACAGTTGTCTTTTTCCGGGAAACGTAATTTTAAAATTGTTTTTTGTAATTTTATTGGTGACCTTTAAAATAAAGTTTTGTTAAAATTATAATTCTCTCTCTCTCTCTCTCTCTCTCTCTCTCTCTCCGTCACAACTTGAAAAATGGTGGAATTGCAAAGAATCAATATTTTCCCTCATGTCCTTCCTCATGCTACATTTCCTGAAAAGGTCAGTAATTTATTAAATCTTCAGTATAGTGAGAACATGATTCTTTATCAGTGTGTTTTAGACACTGTTCAAAACCTTTTCATTCTCTTCATTGATCCACTTATATTGATTTTTGTAGAAGCCTCAAACTATTGTCCGCTGTACAGGCCTGAGGCTGCAAATAACTAGCGTTTTCATATGCGCCGACTTCATTTACAAACAAGTACAAACAAATGACTTCCAGACTGTGGAGTAAATGAACTGTTTCATATATTTACGGTGCTGTTGGGTTGGTGAAGCCTAATTATTGGGATTTTAGAGATTTTAAATGTGTTAAACAGCTTTAAATGCATATGACAGTCTATATGTGTGTATATATATATATATATATATATATATATATATATATATATACACACACACACACACACTTTTATTCATCAAGGATGCATTAACTTGACCAAAAGATTATATTTCAAATTAATATATATAAAAAAATACTTTCTATTCATCTTTCGTTTGATCTATTCGTTTGATCATGCTTTCCACAAAAAAATGAAGCAGCAGCTCAACTGTTTTCATTGATAATAATCAGAAATGTTTCTTTAGCAGCAAATCAGCATATTAGAATGATTTCTGAAGGATCATGTGACTTTCACAGCTAGAGCTAACAGAAATCTGTATTCATGCATTTTGAGAAATGAAGAGATGTATTATACATAATATTATGCATAATAAATAATAAAAAACTGTATTTTACAGTAATTATGTTTATGATTGACATACAATAATTAATGTTTGCGGTAAACGTCTAAAACGTCTTTTCAATCAGGCAGCCGAGAACTAACGAGTCTGTAAAATGCAGGGCGTTTGATTCCTCTTGTAGGGAATGAAATACATAGAGGCAAAGTAAATATTACATCAATTATTTTAATCTACTGACAGCCATACTAACTAAGTTGCCTTAATGTGTCATTCAGCATCATTTTCATAACAGAGATGAGAGAATATCTGTTTTAATAAACTGATCAGTCTTCAACGATGAAACAATTCAACCTAAAGAGTTTTGCATTTGAAGACACAATAGAAATGATTATTATTGCTGTAATATGCTGTATTTTCCAGTGGTCGTCCCCGCTGTCGAGCGCTGTGGGTGCAGATTACACGTCTCTCAGTTCAACTGGCAGCTCTTTAAAATCAGTCAGTGTTTTATTTCCACAGTTGGAGTCAAATGGCCCAAACAGAACTCTTTCCAAAATTATGTAATAAACATGTTACTTCATTGGCCCATTTGACATGTGGAGTATTTAGCTAGTAGTTCAGTTCAATTCAGTTCAATTCACGTTTTTCGTTAAACTGGTCATTTCAGAGCAGCTTTATAGAGTATGCATGTTCTGATGATACAATATCATTCGGCCCTAATGAACAGGGAATCCTGCACTAAATCATGACATCTCCTGCAATCTCTTTGAGCCGCAGTGAGCTCTAACTGTGGTGAGGTGTTGGAGAAAAACAATAAAATAATGTCATATAACAATAATACACATCTGTACACAAGCAATGCTTTCAGTCAGACAGACAAAATGATGCTATCTGCCAACGCATTAATACGGCAGTAAATACAGCTTGTGATTGCAATATAAGATTAATATAATGGAATAACATTCTGTTTGGAAATTAAATATTCTTCCATTCAAAGTTGTGCAAAAATATATTATATTGCAACAAAAAAAAACAAAAAACAAACAAAAAAAAACATTTGCAAATAAAACATCTTGTGTTCAAGACAACAAAATCTTCGCTTCCTGGGAAACTGGTGCAAAGTATCAATAACTGTGACTCTTTTTTTCTACATGATACATTTATTGTGTAAAACGCAATAACGCTGTCATGTTATATTGCATTTGGATGTGTTCTATCACAGTTTATGAGCATGTTTTCTTGTTTCTAATAAATGATACGCCCCAATTGAGCGCATATGCTATTATGCACATTTTAAAGGGGTCATGAGCTGCATTGTTTTATAAAGTTTCCTGTGGTGCACTTATAATGTTAGTATGATTTTACATCAAACATGGTCATAATTTAGAAATAAAAGGCATTTTTCCTACCTTGGTTTTAGCCTCTGATTTGAATGCTCTGTTTGAAGGGGCGTGTCTGTGTGAGACTTCAGTGTAAACGCCCACTCCTGTGATTGGCTGTGAGACTTCAGTGTAAACGCCCACTACTGTGATTGGCTGTGAGACTTCAGTGTAAACGCCCACTACTGTGATTGGCTGTGAGACTTCAGTGTAAACGCCCACTGCTGTGATTGGCTGTGAGACTTCAGTGTAAACGCCCACTGCTGTGATTGGCTGTGAGACTTCAGTGTAAACGCCCACTACTGTGATTGGCTGTGAGACTTCAGTGTAAACGCCCACTACTGTGATTGGCTGTGAGACTTCAGTGTAAACGCCCTCTGCTGTGATTGGCTGTGAGACTTCAGTGTAAACGCCCTCTGCTGTGATTGGCTGTGAGACTTCAGTGTAAACGCCCTCTGCTGTGATTGGCTGTGAGACTTCAGTGTAAGCTCCCTCTGCTGTGATTGGCTGTGAGACTTCAGTGTAAGCGCCCTCTGCTGTGATTGGCTGTGAGACTTCAGTGTAAACGCCCACTGCTGTGATTGGCTGTGAGACTTCAGTGTAAACGCCCTCTGCTGTGATTGGCTGTGAGACTTCAGTGTAAACGCCCTCTGCTGTGATTGGCTGTGAGACTTCAGTGTAAACACCCACTGCTGTGATTGGCTGTGAGACTTCAGTGTAAACGCCCACTGCTGTGATTGGCTGACATCTTTGCATATGAAATAAGTATTACATGTGGGACACTCTCGAAAACTTTTAGCACGTTTTTACTATTAAAAGGTTAACTAATTGTGAAAAGTGTTGATTGTAACATTATATTTAGATTTTTAACACTAAGAAAAAGTGATTATTTTAAAGGTTCTTTGAGGAACTCAAAATGGTTCCTCTATGGCATCACTACGAAAACGTCCTTTTAGCACTTTTATTTGTAAGTGTGTGCAGTCTTTTGGTACTGAATTATGTAATGCCCTGTCAACAACTAGGGTACGAAACAGCCACAAAAAAGGTGAACAAAAGACATGGGACCCCAGATTGCAAATCCATGGAAAGAGCTCTTCCATGAGTGTAAACACAGCTAATGTGGGTTGATTCATTATCCTCAACCACTCAGCAGCAGATGACCTTTGAACCCACAGCAGGAGAGCGGCTCCAACACTTAACAGTAGATGAGTACTCGTCCCTCAGTAGGAGATCAGTACCAAGCCCTCAGCGGGAGATGAGTACTCAGGGATCTGTCCTAAATTAAGCCCAGTTGGAGACTCAGTGTGTCAGGAGCTTCAGCCGAGCTTTAACCACGTCTGAGACAGCAGAGTCATGACCCACATCCCTCTTCCGATCAGAACCCCAGCGGAAAGCAAGGAGCCCAGGGACCCAATCTGGGAGAAAGGTGTGAATTCAAATCTGCACAGGAAACCAGGGAAGGTGCGAATGAACATGGAGTCTGCTGTTCTGTGTTATCTGAACGATGGCAGGAGTGGAGGCCTGTTAAGCAGCTAATGAGAGAGTCACGGGTTATGAGAGAGTCACGAGTGAGGACTATATCACAGGACACTTTCCAACTGGTTTATAGATGAATGGACTGGTGGTTGAATTGGTGCAGATGTGAGTTAAACATCTGTTTACATTCACTGTGTTATGATTGGCTGACTTCTGGTACAGCTCTGGAAATAGCAACTTTCATTGGATATAAATAACTGGCAGACTCTTTATCAGTGTAAAAGCCCTTTTCAAAAATGTAGTTCAGAGGTTAGTCCTCATGTCATTATAATAAGGGACAGCACGAAAAATGTAATTTCAATGCTTTTGCGTTCACTTTCAAAACTTTTCAAAAGCTCCTCCAAGAAACTTTGCGTCCACAAAGTTTTTCAGTTGAATGCAAATGTTAAGGAAGCGAACACAAAAGGTTTCCAAAATGATGCAAAGTTCATTGGAAAATGCTAAACTTATTTTGAAAGCAAATGCAATTTACTTAAAGTTTTGCAAGCGAACACAAAAACATTTCAACCTATATCTGTTTTTTTTTTTCATCACCATATACTAGAGGTGTGCAATCCCGCGGCACGTGGGCTCTCGCAAAATATAATGATCTAATAATAACAGCATGCAGAAGTCAGAAAGTTTCGGGTGCGAGCTGGATAAAATCAAATATATGTGACCCTGGATCACAAAACCAGTCACGAGTCGCACAGGCATATTTCATTAGTCAAAAATCATTAGGATATTAAGTAAAGATTATGTTCCATGAAGATATTTTGTAAATTTCCTACTGTAAATATATAAAACATTTATTTTTGTGAGTGAATGCAGCACAATCGCCAACATAAATGAACAACTTTAAAGGAGATTTTCTCAATGTTTTTTGCACCCTCAGATTCCAGATGTTCAATAGTTGTATCTCGGACAAATATTGTCCTATACATATCCACCTTGCATCACTCGAAAGCTTATTTATTCAGCTTTCATATGATGTATAAATCTCAATAAAAAAAAAATTTGACCCATGTGACTGGTTTTGTGGTCCAGGGTCACATTTTGTTGGCAGAAGCGGGGGGGAGTGGCACATAATCTTGAGAGAGTGGGATTGAAAAACCAATCCCATGCAGACCTCTACCGTATACCTCCGTTATTATCTAATAAATCAATATCTAAATACCTAAAATTAAAATGAGAAGATCATTGTAATTGTGCGCTTGGGACATTGATTTTAATGGTGATACTTTTGTTTTAGTAATTAGGCTCTCAAAAATAATATTAAAATTTGAATTTATATTTATTGGCCAATTTAAATATAAAGAATTATCATATAGGTGCATCCCTAGAAGGTTCAGGGTTAGTACCTTTACCCAGTTATTGCAATTACTATAATCAGTACATGGTATGCACATGGAGAACAGGACTGTAAAATAAAGGTATGGTACCGATATGTGCATCCCTAAGAAAGACAAACTGACCCACTTACACTTAAATCAACACAATGAAGTTATGAGATTAAAATACTCTCTCCATCAACTCATATTAACAATGTCCAAAAAAATGTTCTTGAAGAAGTGTTAAAACTTGTCATTGGACCTTCACAGTTTGCGTTGGACTCTTCAGGGCAGGTGCCGCCGTGACCTCGTTTCATGCAGGAATGTAGTGGGATATTTTGAGGCAGCTGAACAATAGACTTCAGGACTCTAGAGACTTCTGTCCATCTTTACTGTAAGTCACAGAGGATCACAGAGAGTTTGAACATCAGAACTCTCAGCATAAGAAATATGAGCTGTACGGAGCAGCCAGAGAACCTCAGGCATTAGGACTATGGGGCTTTGAGGATGAGAGCATCTGTCCATCCAGGCAGAGAGGATTGTGGGAGAGATTTCCACTATAGCTCTCTGCAGTGTTTAAACAGATGGGCCCTCCAGCTCCAAGAGTTACACACTCGCTCTCTCTGTCTAACACAGATACACATGCACACACCACCTCGCAGAGAAACGGATGCCCTCAGAAATACATGAGACACACTGGCAGGAGAGATAAAGAAACAGAGACCGGAGAAGTGGATCAGCTCCAGCTGCTTTCTGCATTAAGTTCAGTGTTGTTGGATAATGCAGTTGGGTAAACATGATGTCCCCTGGCTATCCTCTGAGAGCCAATAAACTTCAGACTCTTCTGAACCACTACAGCACTTAAAACAGAGTGTGTGTCGTGCCAAACACACTTAACACCTACACGCACATTCTTCCATAGTCTTTTACCTGGTTTGTCTGAGTCAGCTGCTGATTGGATTCATTATAGCGCTACATGCTAGAAAAAAATAAAATAAATAAAAAAGTGGAATAGCACACAGTCAGCGGTAGCGCTCAGATTAGGAGGAGGATCTGAAACTCTGTTGACTTGACAGACTGCAGCTGTGTGCATTCGACTCTCACCACACCTGAGTGATTACAGCGAGGCTGCTTAAAACCACTCTCACACACACACACACTCACAAAGCGTTCTTTGAGAAGCTGTCTCTTTCTTCACTCTCTCATCTAACAACAGAACCATGCCCAGAAAACAAAATGCATGCTGTAAGAACTGAGTGTGCTGGAGAGAAGTTAAAGCATGAAAAATGTCAAACGGAGTTCATCAAACTCATGACATTTTATGTAACCATTTTTTCTGCATAAGATGTAAAAAAATGTAAAAGATTATCTTTTTTTTAAATTTTTTTTATAAATTGAATGCATTTACAAACACACACACACACACACACACACACACACACACACACACACACACACACACACACACACACACACACACACACACACACACACACACACAGCGGGGTTGTTATCATCAACTATAACTAAAAAGAACATTTTCGTTAATTGAAATAAAATAACCATTTACTTAAATTAAATAAAATATAAAAAGTAACCTTATTTTATTCTAGCTTATATTGACTTACTATAAATAAAATAAAAATAATAAAATAAAAAATAATAACATTTATACAGACACATTATCCAGACTTAAATACAGAATATGCGTGTATGTGTGTGTGTGTGTGTGTGTGTGTGTGTGTGTGTGTGTGTGTGTGTGTGTGTATTAGTGCATTTCCATCATTTCTGTTATGAAGGAACAATAGTTGACCATGATGAGTAGATGTGGGCAAATGGAGAGCAAAGCGCCCTTCATTCAGAAAGTGTCTCGGATGAGTGGGTAGGTAAATATGCAGTATGTGTGTCAGACAGTTCAGAAACTCAAAAGAACTCAAACCACAATCTTTAAAGTGAGATGTCTGTCAGACTGTACTGTCAGACGCTGAACAGCGAGGGGTCCTCCTACTCAATCTCGTCAAAAGATTCCATGACATCATAATGTTATCCTGCAGAACCGGCCAATCAGAAGGCAGAGAGTATGAATGTATAATGAGGTGGAATCCACCAGCAGGACCAGAGAGTACCAGATGGCTGAGACGTCTGGGAGCTGAGAGCAATCTCTTCTCTTTTACCCCTCTCAATCCATCTCTCTCTCTCTCTCTCTCTCTCTCTCTCTCTCTCTCTTTTTAGTCTTGTCTACTACAGCGTAAGATTCAGTGTTTTTTTTTATTTATTTATTTTTAAACATATGGCCAAGATATTCTTATACAAATGCAATATGTGTAACACAAGTTATACATTAAGGGGTTGATCCCCCACCAACCACACAAACCCAATACTTTCTAAGCACCAGATACTTCAGCTATAATAGAGCTTATAATCAGTTAGATTGAAGATAGATATTGAGACGACTTCTGTGATGGAGATGAAAGTGTCATGCATGTTCAAACTTGGGCTGTTCAGGTGGATTATGAATGTGACCTCCAAACAAATTGCTCAAAATTCGTATTACTTTTTCTCCATACAGTGAAAATGCATTATGGTCATTGGCTGTCAAGATCAGTTAATACATAAATAATAATAAATAAGGGGGCAAAACAGAGAACGAGCACGGGAGAGAAAAGAGAAAGACTACATGCATGTTACAGCAAATCATAAGCCTCAACAGTCTCATCTGCAACTGCTCAGGATCATTAATCATTAATTAATTAGCAAACATTGGTAAACAAGTGCATGGTCCACAGAAACTACTAACATCATTAGTAAAATCACTTTAGAAGGGAAGAAAAGTTACATCATGCGCCGCAAACATCACCCAATAGAACTGCAATAAAGTAAAACGAGTGTTTTCAAACAGGTTTCCAAAAAACCCTGCTATTGATATCGATGCATATTAAATCGGGATAGATGAGAGTATTTCAACACATCACCTTTATATCATTCAAACCCATTCATGCATGTGGACGTTTTCAAACCAACATCGCATTACGTAAAGCCCAACTCTATTAAAGATGCATTGTGAGATTTAGTAATTGTTCTCACGTGATTTCCAGACTCTTAAAACTCCCCAATAGCCGGAATAGAGTGTGTTTACATTATTTCCCCGGTTGCAATGGTCTTTAATGGCACCTGGGAGGACACATGGATCTGACTATTATCCAATGGTGTCAGTGCATTAGTGTTCGACAGAGAGACACAGACCAATAACATGCAATAAGAATCAAGGAGATGTGTGGTGGGACATTAAACAGTGCTCCGATACAGAAGGAGGATTAATCTGCACACCCACACGTCCCGTCTCATTACGCACATAAAGGTCAGAGAACAATGAAGAACCGAGATCTGTCTATAATGAATGTGCATCCATGTTTTTTGACGGATGACCATTGGGATGGATCAAAGCGTTGACTGCAATTGTTCCAAGTCTCTCGACTTTGAATTCAGTCAATGAAGACATGCAAAACACTGTTAGATGATCACATAACAGACTACAGCTGCAAAATAACCTTTATTGTTATTTACGGGTCTTTTCCTCATGGAAAAATACCAAAGCAGTCACTGTTGCCAATGAGAAAGCATCCATCACAACACGAACAATGTGAAATCCCCATTCCAAGCATGCATCTTTTGTATTATGCAGTATGCAGAGCCGAGGATCAACAACAACACCAATAACAACAACAAAAAAAGCAATTTTATGAACACATTATGAGGTCCGTGTCCCACGGAGGCAAGACTAGGGAAACTCTGTAAGCAAGTGCTTCGTATTTAATCACCAAAACCATAATTGTGCCTCTCGACGAATCAAACTACAGCCATTAGGTGTATAGTCCTCATGCTGATGCATGCATTACAAGGATGACTATGGTCTCAGTCTAGAAGCCCTGAAGACACACAGAGACTATCTTACTCTTCCAGACACTAACGGCTAATTCATTGACTTGTGCTTCTTCCTCAGCTGCCCTCCTGGCTTGATCCCCAACTTTCCTTGCAACTGCATAAATTAATTTCAAAACAGGGTGAGATAGAGACCAAGAGAGCGGGATGTGGAGGGGAGGGTTGCATTAATCCAATGCAAATGGAGTCTGTTGCCACTGGCAGAGGTAAAAGAGACATGACGAGAGAAACAGAGACACGCTGCTGGAAGAGATGGAGATGCAAACGCATTTACACAGGCCAACAGAATGAGAGAGCAACGGGATTTCATTAGGATCCGATCCGAATGCCTTTATCTTTGTTTGTCCAATTCCTAATGAGCGCTGTGGCTCGACGAGCCTGTTCCCGTCCTCGCTCCCCTGCACACATCTGGCACCTCTGGAAGCCCAGAAGCACCTGCTGATAGTCAATGAGGGCGTCCAGCCACAGACTGAGCTGCCAAACGCCATCTGCCCGACTGGCCGAGGCTTAAACACCCTCCTGCCACCTCGAGTCTCTTCCAGAACGGCCCCTTACAGCTCTAACACTGATCTCTAATGCAGCTGAACACTGACCCTGCAAAACAACTCCGGGAGATTCAAGATGACTGTTAATTTGTGTGTGAAAATCAAAGACTGGAAAAAATATGGACGTAGTGTTCGTGACATCACCCGTAGTGTTTCTGAAGAGCATTTTTGAAGCCTAAAGTGGGCGGAGCCAGCCGTCGCCATCTTGGCGTCTCGGCGTCACTCCCGGATAAACGAAACTGGGCAGCGAGGCGGATTAGCTGAGGTGACGTGACGCTAACAGACAGCAGACAAACGGCTAGTAGAGACATCAGCGGCAATCCACCTGTCACTCAAGTGGCCACGCCCTTAATTATGCAGAACTTTAAGGCTTAATATAATTTAAACGGATGAGTTATACAAATATTCACCCCCCTCACAGTCGTCATGAAGGGCAAAATTAGCTATATAGACCAAAACCACTTTTTGCACCAGGCTGTAAACACATTTTTTTCTGCTGTAAAGTTGGGCATTTTAAGTATGGGATTGACTCTCTAGTGGCCAGTCGATGAACTGCAGTTTAAGTCACTTCAGTGTGGATTCAAGAGAGAGACTGGAAGGTTGCCGCTGGTGAAAATGTGTATTAACATTATATAAAAATTATACGGGCCCACATTATATTAGTGTTTAACTACTTTCCTGTGCTAGTTATGTGTGTCAGGTCTAGTATATACTACCGTTCAAAAGCTATTCAACAAAATTAATACTTTTATTCAGCAAGGATGCATTAAATTGTTCAAAAGAGAGAGAGTGGATTATAAGGACACAAAACATTTATATTTCAAATAAATGCTGTTCTTTTGATCTTTCTATTCATTAAATAATTCTGGGGGAACAAATACCAGTTTCCACAGAAATATGAAGCATCTCGACTGTTTTCAACACTGATAATAATCACAAATGTTTCTTGAGCATCAAATCATCATATTAGAATGAAGGATCATGTGACACTGAAGACTGGAGTAATGATGCTGAAAATTCAGCTTTAATCACAGGAATAAATTACATTTTACTATATATTCACATAGTAAACTGCTATTTTAAACTGTAATATTTTACATTTGTCCATATAATACAGCCTACTATAACATAAGATACTTATTTAAAAAACCTTAAAACAATTTGAATGGTAGTGTAGGTTTACAGTTAAGTGAACTAAATGGTTAATTGGTTAAGTGAAACTAAACACATTCAAATATATTTTAACCACTGTCATTATTGTATTTTAATAGAGTATGATACCCCACATTGAACTGGAAATATTTAGCACAACATCTGCATGGGCGTTTGCTTGCAAAACACAAGCACGCGCACACACACACACACGCACGCACGCACGCACGCACGCACGCACACACACACACACACACACATGGCATCAACATGATTTTTCCATTGATAATTAGATGGGGTGTCAGTCTTATCTCACATTATTCCACATCAGCAAAAACACATTACATTTCTCCTGATTCATCAGACGATCACTTTGCAAATACTGAAAATGAGGCTGAATTCCAGCCACCGAACAGAACCTTCTCACTTCCTCTCAGCTGGGCCATTTTTCTACACAAAAGTCTGGATACATTTACACTTTGCAGGAATCATCTCACTTCCAGGGTTCAAGATCAGTGTCCCTTTGTGAAGGAGGATCTCTAGGGAATCCAAGTTCAGTCGGCACGTGTTATCTCACTGTCACCGCTGAATCGATTCGGCCACCGCAGATCCGCTGGGGAGACAAAAGGGTCACGACTTCCCTGTGCTACGGCCATTTAGTGCTCTTAAAAACATCCACTCCCACCGAGATTAAACTAGCTCTGCTCAGATATAAAAACCAGACCAGTACAAGAAGGACTGCACATTTCAGACTCCACCTTCCCATTGAGAGTGACCGCTTTCGGATGTGTGAGAGAGGCTGGGTTGCACACTTTTGAAATATAAAGGTCATTTTTAATATTGCTGTATCGGACATTTGACTACATGGCCAACAGTAAGTAGACATCTTTTAATTAACATTTTTGGCTATTTCAGTTACACTCCTTACAAACCAGTGAACAGCCATGACATCTCCGTAGGCAAACAATTTCTGTAGAATGGAGACTTTTTCTGCTCCAGCATGATAATGCCCCAGTGCACAAAGCCAAGACCATAAAGAAATGGCTTATGGAGTCTAGTGTGGACTTGACTGGCCTGCATAAAGACCAGAATAAAACCCCACTGAGAAGCTTGAGGATGAATTGTAGCGCCGACTGTGAGCCAGACCTTGACACCCAACCTCATGCCAGACCTCAATGAAGCAAACCTCCACAGCCATCATCTACTGCAAACTCTGGACAGGAACAACTCGCTATGTGGTTGTTCACGCTAGTCAAAGGTTTTTGCAATGCTAAACTGAAACATAATATGATTATCAGTTGTGCGAGGTCCGTCTTTCCAACATTTTGTTTCCGATGTTTTCTGCTACTTGTTCTACAATCTGTGTCCAATCTTCACTTAGATCATCTTCAGACCAAACCTCACAAAATTAACTTGTGAAATTGTGGTGTTGGTTATAAAATCGCTAACACTTAAAGGGGTGGTTGATTATGATTTGACTTTTCTAACTTTAGTTAGTGTGTAATGTTGCTGTTTGATCATAAACAACATCTGCAAAGTTACAACGCTCAAACTTCAAAGCAAAGGGAGATATTTGATTTTAAAGAAATCACTTTTTAAGGACTACAACAAACGGCTGGTAGAGACTACACCACATTCCTCCCGGGTTAGTGACATCACCAACCCTAACATTTACATAAACCCCGCCCCCGGAACACGATTTATAGATTATCAAGACAACATATGCTAATCAATGACTAGAAGATAACTACACATAAGCTACATAAATTCATCAACTAACCATTCAGAAATGAGTCTCTCCATCTTTGTCTGACTCCGATTTGAACATAAAAGGCTAAAAGTTTTCAAAATGTTCAGGACACAAGCTGTTGTAGCTCCGCCTCCTGTGCCGGGAGCAGCAGCTCATTTGCATTTAAAGGGAAACTGTGCGTTTTTGCTCACCCTCAAAAAGTGACAACTTATATGCAATATAATAATATCTGTGGGGTATTTTGAGCTAAAACTTCACATACACACTCTGGGCAGTGGGCACATCAGAGACTTATTTTACATCTTGATAAAAGGGCATTATACCACTCCTTTAATTTATAAACCCATTAGTTAAAGTTAGATAATGTTTTAACTCTTTCACCACCATTGACAGAATTTTACGGCTTTTCGTGTTTCCACTGTTATACGGTAGGGGGCGCTACTACACATCTTCTGATAGAGCACTGAATCTCCTGATCAAAACACAGGTGAAAAAGAAGCAATCGATAGCATATGTTAGGACGTGCATTTGTAAAATAATGCGATCGTCAACATTAAACGGCATATAAATCAAACCCGCCTAATGTTACTGAATAAAATGTTGACCCAGGACACAGGACTGTGAAGCTTTGGGGGTGTTGATGGACTCCATCTACTTCATCTGTGTTTTGATCATCATTCTGAATCCGATCTAGATGTATTCTTGGACAAAAACGGGATATTCTCAGTTTTGTGCAAAATATGTTGATTTGTCTGTGAAACTTACCCACATTCAGGTGTTGAATATAAAAGAATGCATGCTTTTTTAAAGCAGAGGGTCTGTTCTTTTGAAATATTTCATGTTCAGATATTCATTCAGCAAAATATTCTGGGGGCCATGAAACATTTCTGAAAATGATCAAAAATGCTGGTGGTGGCATCTTTTTAAAAACGCTGGCATTAGTAAATGTTAAATGAACATTTACTAAGATTGATAAATGTTAGAAGTATGTTAACTAATGGAACTGTATTGTAAAGTATTACCCTTCCGGAAATTCAGGATGCCAGTCATTATCTCATGAAATTATCTGTGCATATCTTTGTACGTATCATTGCCACAATGCTCAGATAATCCCATGCATGATGCCAAAAGTTATGCAGACATAAATCTACTTATTGTCCTTGAACTAATTTTCATCCTGTCACCAAAGGGAGTGGCATGACCAAGTAAATCTGGGTTTGGGGTTCAAATTGCTGCCTGTGGCTAAATCTGCCATTGCGCTCCTCATGGGTAAAGCACACACATCCAGGAACAGACCTGTAAATAAGACTGAATGTCAGCATGGCATCACAACGGCACGACAGGACTTCACTGACCTTCTGAGAAGTTGACCCAGCATTCGGAAGTCTTTCTGCCCGTCCATTTTCTCCTCTCTACAGGGTGCGATGACACCAAGTTACTGAGTTACAGCAGCCATTGAGTCATTGGCTCAGATACACCAATCTATCTGTGGGAAAGAGAGAAAGAACCAATACAGATGAAGACAAAATGACTGTCAAGGCACCTGAGCAGTGCTTCACGTTCTCGTATATTTACACAGCTAAGGGTAATTGATTACATCCAGGACAAAAACAGAGAGTGAGTGGAGCCCAGTGTTGAGAAAAGCTGATTGTTCTTCATTCATCAGCTCTTGAGAGACAAATGTGCTCGATAAATGACAGGCTTCCCTCGGCTTCACACCGAGATGCTCGAGTCCAAGTGCTCCTGAATTACAGAGTGGTATTTTTCCGATGGCCACTGTGTAATTGGCATGTTCTGGTGCTAATGGTGGAGTTACCATGTTCGGGAGAGACCAAATTACCATTCATTATAGTGGAATAACACAAACAGAGAGTAAAGCGCCATGGAATTCTGAACTGGTAAAATTGGGTGTAATTACTAAGAATGTTTAAAAAAAAAGAAAAGAAGCTGCACAATTGTCAATTATTTCCCTTGATAATGTAATAACTCTTGTGTTCACATAACAAAATTTGCATATAAATTAGGGCTATGCATTTAACATGTTAATTTTGTGTTATTAATTATTTATTAAAAATTAATGCAATTAATCATGTTCTCCTGACTCAAATGTAAATTTTAGGGAATAAAAAAAAAAATTCTAGATGGAGCAGAATGGAATCGAATGCAGGCATAAAAAATAAAGGGTAACACTTTAGTTTAGGGTTCAATCCTCACTATAGTTGCGTATTATCATGCATATCACTAGGATATTTGCTGTTTATTAGTACTTATAAAGCACATATTAATGCTTTATTCTGCATGACCATATTCTACATCCCTTAACCCAGCCAATACCTGAACGTAACAACCTTACTAACTAATAAGCAGTAATAAGGAGTTTATTGAGGCAAAAGTCTTAGTTAAAAGTGAGAATTGGACACTAAAATGTGACCAAAATAAAATTGTTTTAAACTCTCTTTAAAAGTTTGGGGAAGATACGATTTTTTTATTACTTTTATTCATCAAGCACAAATCAAATTGAACAAAACAAAAGTTTCCTTTTCAAATAAAAGTTATTTAGAATTTTCTATTCATCAAAGAATCCTGATAAATAAAATGTATCACTGTTTCCACAGAAATATGAAGCAGCACAACTGTTTTCAACATTGATAATAATCATAACTATTTTCTTGATCATCAAATCCTCATATTAGAGTGATTTCTGAAGGATCATGTGACACTGAAGACTGGAGTAATGATGCTGAAAATACAGCTTTGATCACAGGAATAAATTACACTTTACTATATGTTCACATGTTTTAAATTGTAATAATATTTCACAATATGACTGTTTTTTCCTCAATTTTAATCATATAAATGCAGCCTTTGTAAGAGCAAGAGACATGTTATGGAAATTAAAACACTGAATTTGTATTGCATATTCAAAGATTTACTCGTCTACCTCAATAATGCAGTCGAATTATCTTTAATTAGAGGCGTTTCAGCTGCAAATATTGATGTATGTGATTATTTGTGATTAATCTGATTGATGAATTGTGGTCTCATGTAATTAATCCGATTAAAAGTTTTAATCGTTTGAAAGCTCTAATTAAACAATGAGTAAAGCAAGACAGCATCTAAACAGTGACCTTCACATTGGCCCTCTGGGCCGCATGAAAAACACAATTCTAATTATGCCCAGAAACTGAGCAACGCGACGATATACTAGCGCGCTCGCAACCATTAAAATCTCTGATTCTGTCACTGCAAGTTTGCACAGTTTGAGCCCTGCAGTTCAGCACGAGTTCACTGAGTTCTGGACTTGCAAATGCTCCCCTTAAAATCCACATAGCTGTCTCTGCAGAGTAAATATCTCATTTACACCTCGCTTTATTGGCTGTTAAACCGACTGCACTGCAAGCGAGCGGCACGGCATGTAACAAATCCAAAATAATTCCAAAATTACCAAAGCTTCATTTTTCTCAGGGTCAGGTGATGTTCCGTCAGCATCTCAATTTCACGTGCCATCGCCGACTGAAGTGAAAACGCAGATGTGTGGATCAGATTGCTTATAAATCACTCATTAAAGGGATACTTCAGGATTTAGCATTAAGCTTTGTATTAGTAGAAAGCCTGTAGTATTTTAGAATTACCGTGCTTTCCACCCTCATATCCCCCTGAGACAAGAGATTTATGTATTTTTTGTCTGGAAAAAATCCTCCGATGACGCAAAAATTGTCATTTTGCGTCATCGGAGGATTTTCTGGCCAGAGGCTAAAGACTACATCCAGTAGGAGGCGCTGTTCCGCATGTTTTCAGCCCGCCCATAGAGGGTGGGATCTCACTCACAGAATGTACACATAGTGTCAGCCGTCTTTCTTTGGAAGCTAAGCTAGCAGGCTCTTGTTCTGTGGAGAAAGCTGAGTAGTAGGGGTTACCATCCTCTTTTTCCCGGACTTGTCCGGTGGGCGAGATTGTTGAAAATGTCCGGGATTCGGCTTTTGCTTTCTGCAGTCGCCATTCATTGTTTACATGCACACCTTTTGTTTCAATCTAACTGAATTAATTCCGTAGTGTTTACATGAACGCTAAACAAGTGATCGGTTGATGTGCGTTTTACCATTGCTAAGAAAATTCCCGCTCCGCACGGAGTCTCAAATAGTAGCCAAGCCTTGTTTTCAACTGCGCTCTCTTACCGGTAGGCGTGGCTTGGGAGTGGCCACCTAGGGCAGCGAAGCAAGTGCATTCTGGGAGTTGTTGTCTTTCATCCACATAAGCCAAAAATACATTTTCTGGCTTTTCTCAGTCTAGAAAGCTCCAAATTCAAAAATTTCTTCACATTTCTTCTACATAAATTACCTATTTTAAATACACATTCATCTTTCCAGAGGTGAAGTATCCCTTTAAGGACCAGATGTTATGCTTTGATTGGACATTACATTTATGTGCATGACTGACATGTCTGTGATTGGTTATAAATCTCAACGTCTGCAAAACACACTTAGGCTTATTGGAAAATATATATTTGCAAAACTCCACAAATTATGATTATGTGCAGATTATTGATTAATAGACACATTTTCATGTGGTTCCTTGAATAGTTGTATGTTATGAGCTTAATACACTTTTACCATAGTGCATGATTTGTAAACTAACAGAATTTGATGTTTACATCACATAATCAGCCCCATATGTTTTGCTTTTGTCGGATATTTTTTGAAGAATCATTGTATGATTTAAATTGTACTACTGTATGTTGGAAAATAACAATGAATATGTTTTCTTGAGGTATTTATGTGCACATTTAAGGGTTAATGATATTCTGATCAATGTGCATAGCAGAATAAAGTTTAGAATAAAGACAATCATGACACAGATAGGAAAACCGTTCACATTAGCAAAGGAACAATCCAAGGATAGAAAGACAGTCCATCCAAAAGTAGAGCAAATATTTAGACGTCATATGAGAGAAATCTGTGACAGGCAGTGAAGGGAAATGTTGTGCATTTGAATATTCCCTATTGATGGGTATTATTCTTTCTTCCCAAGGAAATATGCTTTCATTAAAGCCAATGGGAGCTGCTGGGTCACACTGGCAGATCTGCACTGCTTGACTGCGGTTGTGTAAGCCTTGAAATTCAAAAGCTGAAGCAAAATCCCCTTTGAGCACCTCAGGGACTGGAGCTGAGGAGACGAGAAACCTTCAACAATCACTTCGTTTTCAGCGTCTGACCTCCTGACCTTTGAATAACAGTGAAGAAACGCTCTCTTGTACGCGCATATTTAATTGTCTAATGTGTAGAGTTCCTGAATTGCAGTCATAAAAGTAAAGACCAGGACATACAACTTCATTTCAAGGATGTACTACCAGCACAGACTATCGTGTTGGGTTAATTATACAAGATTTTATAATGTTCAAATGTAAGCATTTAAAACAAAGACGCACGTAACTATAAGTTTCGGTTATATAACTGGATTCTTTTCTGGTCGTTTGAACAAATATACTTTTTCGTATTTCCTTCAAACATCCCTGGTTTTCTTCCCCGTCATTAGATCTGCAGATTGCAAATGAGTCACATCTAAGAAAATGCCAAACTTTCATCAGACGCAGCTACTGAGCTGAGAAGCGTCACCTTACACACACACACACACACACACACACACACACACACACACACACACACACACACACACACACACACACACACACACTCTCGTTCATGGCATTGCTGAAGTTCTCAGGCATGACATCAAGGATTCGCTTCGTATGAAATCTTTCCATTCTAATAAAAGCGAAACGCTCGATAAATTAGTCCAATCTGGCAACCTGAGCGAAGGAATGCGAGAGTACGATCGGCATCAGCTCTTCTCCAGTCCAAACGCCTGCTGTCTACGCTTTTACAGCAAGTGTGTGTCAGATCTCGACCCAAACATGTTGTTAACGATCTAACTTCTCAAGCATTCTTCTGTGATTTATATAACAGAACACGTAACGACACCATATTTACATTTTAATGGTATAATCTATTTTACACTACCGTTCAAAAGTTTGGGGTCAACAAAACAAACAAAAAATAACAGTAATATTGTGAAATATTATGACAATTTAAAATGAATGTTTTCTATTTTAATATCTAGTAAAGTGTAATTTAATCCTGTGATTAAAGCTGAATTTCCAGCATCATTACTCCAGTCTTCAGTGTCACATGATCCTTCACAAATCATTCTAATATGATGATTTGATGCTCAAGAAACATTTATGATTATTATCAGTGTTGAAAACAGTTATTTACATTTTTATTTCATGATGCTATGATGAATAGAAAGTTCAAAAGAACAGCATTTATCTGAAATCTAAAGCTTTTGTAACATTAAACACTACAGTTCAAAAGTTTGGGGTCAGTAAGAATTTTTATTTTATTTTTTGGGGAAATAAATAAAATAAATCAATACTTTTATTCATCAAGGATGAGTTAACCTGATCAAAAGTTACAGTAAAGACATTTATAATGTTAGAAAATATTCTATTTTAAATAAATGCTGTTCTTTTGAACTTTCTATTCATCAAAGAATAAAAAATACAAAAAAATCAACATTGATAATAATAATGAATGTTTCTTGAGCATCAAATCATCATATTAGAATGATTTCTGAAGGATCATGTGACACTGAAGACTGGAGTAATGATGCTGAAAATTCAGCTTTGATCACAGGAATAAATTACAGTTTATTAAAATAGAAAACAGTCATTTTAAATTGTCATAATATTTCACAATATTACTGTTTTTTTTTTTTTTTTTTTTTTTTTTATCAAATAAATGCAGCCTTGGTGAGCAGAAGAGACTTCTTTTAAAAACATAAAAAAATCTTACTGACTCCAAACTTTTGAACGGTAGTGTAGATAAACTCACCTAAAGACGAAACAAATGGTTGGTCTCTTCAGACTGTCTTAGTGGGCGGTTCATGTTCATGTGATTAGAATTCATGCAGAGTCAAAAACCTCTGTTGAAATGACCCATAATCTCAGCGGTCCAGTTCACGCTGTATCACGTCATGTCATCTGGATCCTCTGAACGTTCATTTGCTGCTAATGAGCTTGTAATACATGTGTAAATATGATGGAAAGACCCCTTATCCCTAACACATGTGAAGGGAAATGTGTGCTTGATTGGTACGACGACAGCCTCTTTAGCTGAGAACCGGTTCACATGCAAATCCGGCCTAAGTCAGGCAGGAGTTTGCGGGATCTGTGACCCGAGACGCTGAAGCTGTCCGGTCAACAGTTACAAGCCCTGAGAGAGACAAATGAAGCCAGATGGGGAGGAGAAGGAGAAATACCGAGAGACGGATGAGAGAAAGAAATCGAGAGCATTTACAGCATTTACAGTTTCAGAACAAGAAGTTACAGTGTGAAAGTTGCATCTGACCACAATCCCACATCACTGATTCAATCACAGTGCATTATAATAAACACGCAAACACTCCAAACCCTTTTATACAACAACCTCTAGCAGAGATCACTTTTTAAATGACTAATTAAGTCATCAAACACGAGGAAAGGTCTAAAACAGACTCACTGGTTTGCTCTTTATCAAAGCTCTGAAAGTATAATGACTCTCCAGATCCGCGGCTCTCAACCGGTGCAACTCAACACAACAACGCGAGTACCAACAACTAAACACAGCTAACTGCATTATCATGTAGGACAGAAACATAGATAGGCTTTTAAAAGGGAGGTGAAAATGTTCTGACGTCAAAGGCTGTGCAGCTAATCAGACGCTAACATATTTTAGCATTACTTTTCACTCAGTAAAAGCTTGGATGATGCCAACATGTTAAATATCGTTTTTTATTATTAAACATTTTCTATTTTTTTCTTAGCCCATTTGTTTGTTTTAAAGAGACTCACTTCCTTAATTTCTTACATAAATTACAGAAGTTTCTTCTGTCAAACATAAAAAAAAAATATTTTTTTTTTTTGGTGACTATTATGTTGGTAAAGCATAAAGAAAATCAAACAGGTTTGTAAGGAGATAAAAGTAAGTAAACAATTTTCATTCATGTTTATGGGCAGACTATCCCTTTAAAACCTCGAAAAATATTTGTTGATTTATAAATATGTTCTGGTGGGGTAAATGCATAGTAAACGTACAAAACATATGTATATATTCTCTGAAAACCAGTGTTATACCATATATTAGCAACATTACAGATAAATAAACTATTTCGGCACAGATTCCTTAAAAAAGTGGGAACAGAGGGGGAAGGGTTTCTGTCTGATACACTTAGTTTTATTTATCTTTAATGGAGTTAAAATAATCAAAGGTTCTCACAAACACACTCTGTAATGCACTACTGCATGCAACAAAGTGCACTAATATATTATACATGGTTTTATGAGCTTACAATACATTTATGCAGACGCTTTTCTCCAAAGCAGCTTACGTTGCTTTGAGTTCATGCAGCCTGGCGTCACGCTCTACTGTTAATGTAAGACAGATAAACAGATCTGTATATCTGTAATTGAATGCACACATAAATACAGAGACATTTGAATTTGCTAAATTTTTCATTTTTAATAACTTTTGAGATGGGCGGCAGTGGCTCAGTGGGGGCGGCAGTGGCTCAGTGGGGGCGGCAGTGGCTCAGTGGGGGCGGCAGTGGCTCAGTGGTTCATGTAGATTGTCTACAAACCGGAAGGTTGGTGGTTCAATCCCCGGTTCCACCTGACCAAGTGTCGAGGTGTCCTTGAGCAAGACACCTAACCCCAGCTGCTCCCGACGAGCTGGATCGCCTTGCATGGCTGACACCGCCGTCGGTGTATGAATGGGTGAATGTGAGGCAATATTGTAAAGCGCTTTGGTGGCCATTGGGTCTGTGAAAGCGCTATATAAATGCAGTCCATTTACCATTTACCATGTTATTAAAGGATTTACCTCAAACAAACAACAGTCCCAACTTTTCCATAAAGCAAACTTGTGCATAATCCGCAAAATACTTAATTTTCTCTTACAATTAAAAACAACCAGTGCTATCTTCTCAGATTAATGTGTTTAGTTTTTCATGACCATTCGGCACAGAAGCGAATATCAAGCGTCCGGATGTTTGTGCACAGCTTGATGAGTTATTGTGCGAAACCCCGGGAACATTGAACTTCCAGGTAAACAGAAGCTGAAGTATTAATGTTACACCTGCGGTTTGTTCGAACGAGATAGAGATCTGCAGCCTGTTTTCTTTGTTAACTAAAGCTTGTATCGATCACAGCGCTGTATATACGGCGTGTTTTAGATTTTAGTTGGTATAAAGATGAAACACTGAGCTCTCAACTGGGTTTCCATTAGAGTCAGAGCTCTTCCACTCTTTCGCTCTTGCTCTTTCTGTTCACTCACAAGCAGGCCTTCAAGCAGGCCTTTCATTTTGCATTAAATTCTGGAAAGACCCAGACAACAGAATAAAGAGAAGGAGAGAGGTAAGCGAATACAATTGAGGAACAGAATGGAAAGTGCCTCTGTGTTGAGGTTGGATCTGGTTAGTATATTTTGACGGGTGAATTATGTGCCGTTTGAGTCAGGAATCCAGTGTCACCTTTGCGTTTACTGCTTGATTCCAGCGACTGATATCAAACTACTGCCAACGGAGAGATCAGATGTATTCAGAATACTCCCAAATGAAACTCTAGCAAGAGAGAGACCAGTAATCAAATACAACCGATCAAACTCAGTAAGTGCACTGGGTGAGTTTAGATCTGCAATGACATCTTTATTTTGACCCAGCGAACCAAAATATGTTCTAAGAACGTTTTGCCAACATTCCCATTAAGTTAAGAGAATTTTGTTTCGGAATGTTCTCAGAATGTTCAAAGCGTCGTTTTTTTAAGGTATTAAGGAAACATTCAATCTGCAAACAGGTTACTTTCTGGAATGTTACTTTCTGAACATTCTGAAACAAAAATGTTAGATGAACGTCCACATAAAATATTTCATTTAAAAAGTTTCATGGACAATGTGTACATACATTGTTTTTGTGCTGATGTATAAAGACCATTAACTCCGAACAGGCGTTCTGTTAAAGTTACTGGAAGAATGTTTGTTCATAACTTTGAGAACATTATGTTAATCTGTTGTGTAAATAAGAATCAAATCCTAAAAGAGAAAATATCAACTAGAGCCCGACCGATTTATCGGCAGGCCGATATTATCGGCCGATATTAGGCATTTTCAAAACTATCGGTATCGGCATTTATAACGGCCGATAAATGAATATTTCAAAAATAAAATAAAAACGGACGAAACACCCTTCAACCATGTTATGAGTGTTGGCGTTGTATAGTTTGTCCACCAGAGTGCACTCTACACCGTCCCTGTTGGCAACACTCGTGTATAACGCGCCACAAATCCTGCAACCTGCTGATCCACCCAGAGTCGGGCAGAGAGAACCGCGAGTGAGATCATCGGTGAAGTGTGTTCATGGTGAGTTGGTCACGACTCACGAGACATACATTGCTTGAATAACAATTAAAAGAACATCCCTATCAGTTCTCTTAACTCAAATAAGGATGACAAAATTCGTGACTATCATGTCCAGTTTTGCTGCGGTTAAATAAGCCGAGAGTGAAGCGGAACAACGTGACGTAGGCTATATTCACATAAAATGTTAACACTGCAGTTCACAAAAGTTCATAATGTGCATGTGCTTTAATGCTTTGTCGGTTAAACATTTAATTTTAAATGCTGATGCGCTGTTCTAACGTGTGCGTTTCTCAGCGCGTACATGTGAAGCTCACATGCACTAAAAGCCTGTCTACCAGCGCCTGGATACTGGACTAAGTTATCTTTCGAGTCTTATTGTGCTAATACTGTCAAATACACACAAGATTTACATAAACAAAGTCGGTTGTCTAAAGTGAAGGCAAAATTGAGAGAAAATCTGCTTGTCAAATGCGTGTACATTAGACGTGTCGTGCTCAGCTCTTAAAGAGACAGTAGCAATTGTAAACACACTGCCGCTTGTCCTTAAAGGGATAGTTCACCCAAAAATAAAAATGATCTAATTATTTACGCACTCTAATGTTGTTCCAACTGTATTCATTTCCTTCTAATATTTTTCTAATATTAATATTTTGAAGAATGTGGGTAACCAAACAGTAGCTGGTCCCCATTGACTTCCAAAGGAGAAAAATATACTATGGAAGTCACTGGGGTACATCAACTGTTTGGTTACCCACATTCATCCAAATAACTTTTATTTTCAACAGAAGAAAAAAACAACTTGAGAGAGTAAATTATGACAATTTGAATTTGTTGACAATTTGAATGTGAAATTGTTGTTTTTGTTCAAAGGACTAAACGTTTAGTCTTAAAAAAAATCTTAAGTTTGTATTTTTATACATTTTATTTATCAGAACTTTAATATATTTTGATGTTCCTCTGTTCTGTTGTGACAATAAAAGAAACAAGTTTCTTTTTAAAATGCATTATCATATTATTTTAGTTAAAACTCATAAATAACTACAAATAACTAATGTTAGGGAAATCTGTTAATGTTTTGTTGCGCGTTTCTGAAAAAAAATAAAATAAAAAAAATATCGGCCGATATATCGGAATATCGGATTTTAAAACCAACAAATATTTGTATCGGTATCGGCCTTCAAAATCCTTTATCGGTCGGGCTCTAATATCAACTGCAAAAAAAAGGGAACAGTCCAAAACTCAAGACAAGACACAGAACACACTCAAGATATGCAGCTATAAGAAAGAAATTGCTAGAAACTGAATCTTAAAGGTGCTCTAGGTAACTTTTTAACCTTAACTGAACAGCTTCGGAGTCAGTGGAATGGTTATATTACTTATTTCGGGTTGAATGGTGGTGGTTTCGCACCCCCCTGGTGCCCGAGAGCGGAAAAAACTCACTTGCAACTTTGGGCCGGCGGGTCGGCGGCCTTGCCGTCAGGAAGTATCGCGTGATATCAGGTCTCGCGATGAAACGAATTGCTTGACGGCACTGCACACGTACACGCCCCCATTCAAGCGCCGGCTAGCTATAAGCAAAGGGCAACGATAGATTGAGTTATGGCTGAGCCTGTAAAAAAGAAGCAGAAAGCTAGGAAATCTTTGTCGGAGGACCAACGAAAGAGGAAACGGGAGACTGACCGAGCAAGAAGTCAGACTCGAGTAAATATCAGACCGGCTTTTTCAGAATGGCGAGAACTGAGAGAAACAGAAGCCTGCAAAACGGATGCTGACCTGGCTGCTGTTGCAAGTATCTTTGGAATAAACTGTGTTTAATATTTAAATTTCAAGTAATTGTGACCTCAGTATGTTTGCTTTTGTCTGTAAAGGTTTTTATTATGATCGCTGTCTGTTACGGGCTTACTAGTACGCTAGATACTATAACTTTGATGTTATCATTGTCATTAGCAAACACGTCTGATTTCTGTAGTTGCTTGGCCGTTCCTCTGTCGGTTTTATTTTTGTAACTTACACTTTTATTTTATGTCACTAAGTCAACGCGTCTGATAATAGGCAATAAACATGTTGCACATATCATGATCGAGCTTAGACAAGCAAAGGTAAACCGTCATTCTACCAGATGAACTTATAGACCTTGCTAATATAACTTTAGACAAATATTAGCCTCCGATATATATATTTTTTATGCTCATGCCCATTCTCCCAAAAACAAACAAACACGAAAGCAGTAGTTCGCCTCGTTCATATCGTTCGTTCCCGGTAAAAATACTAGTATGCATGACAACACAATAAAAAAATAAAAAAATCGCCATCAGTTGGAAAGAAAATATTGCTTTACTTGCCTCGGTAGACATAACTGGTTTTGAAATAGCCGGTTCCTCTGCTCAGCTGGGTTGACAGCTGATCAGCTGGGTTGCTCGTGGCGAGGGGGGAGGGGGGGAGGGGGGAGGGACAACAGTTCGTTTTTACGACAGAGTGTTTGAAAGCATTTACTACCAGACACTAGGGGGAGCTTCGTAGAGAAAAAACACTCAGACTTGCCTGGTGTCCCTTTAATATACTTTAATTAAAACATTAAATAAATATTACAACTTTTCATAAGTTATCAAGGATATCCAGACGTCATTTGAGTTGTACATTACTCAAACAGCAGCATATAGTCCAAAGCACAATAATCTAGGCAAAACATTAAAAGATTTAGGTCAGATGTTTCTTAATGGTCATGAATAAAGCCCTCGACCAAACAACAGATAAAATCGAGAAAAACAACTCTGTGACTCTGTGATCATTTCAATGAAATCAAGCTATAGTTTGCAACCCGACCAACCAGGTGTTTGTAGCGGTGGGAGTTCATGAGAGATGTCAGATAAACCAGCGTATGTTGACCTCCTGGAGTGATCCAGTCCGCTTGCAGAACATTTGCCAAAAGTTTATAATCTTCAAAAGACGAGCCGAGGCCTTGAAAACAAGCATGCCCCGAAGCCTTCTTTATATTATCAGTATCATAAATGAAAAAGCAGTATCCTGGGAAACTTTGATGTATGTATGAACGCACTAACGTGGAACATCATCAAAGCAATTTGTGCCATTCAAAGTTATACCATAAAATGAACATTTCGTGTAAACCTTGATGGATTTTTTTATTTGACATTTCCTGTTCATGCTCTCCATGAAAAAGCAAGAGGATCTGTCAGTAGAGCTGTCTACATTAGCCAGGAAAATAACACCCTACGGGATCACAGAAACTACTTGTAAAAGTTCGGAGAAACACAAACCAACTCATGCATAACAAAATTAGGCCAATTCCCATTTTACAAATCTTCATCCTGAGCTTGCATCTCTAAGCGTGTCTGATGTTCGGAGCTGTAATGATCCAGCACATGCAAAACCAGTCTCCTGTGGCAGACCATCAGTACAAATCCAATAGCAGAACATGTGTGCATGGCTTTAGCAATAATGATTCCTTCGAAATAAAGAGAGAGGCAGACTCTTGAATGCTGGATGACTCGAGGCTTCTGGAGTCGCCGACGTAAATCTCAAGTGGGACACTCCAGTGAAAATGAAGAGCTGCGTTCTCCAACATGACACTCACTTTAAGTGCTCGTGAAGTTCCACCACGCGATATTGTTCCCGTCCCTTGAGCCCAGCAATGTACGATGTGAAAATGCACAAGCGATGATTGATTTGAAAATATCTTCTGGTTGAATGGAAAGGACAGGGGGAGGTAAAAGTCAAGCTGAATGAAGGCCAGTGACAAGGTGGCAGTGGTGGACTGGGACACGTCGATGTACAGAGAGAGAATAAGGACATTGAAGCATTAGTGAAAATATTAGAAAGATATTAAATGATTCTGGTTCTGATTTTAGAACCAAAGAGGTTAGAGCGATAAGTTACCAAAAAAATAAAAATAATAATTCAACACAAAACGAGTGTTTTATTTATTTCAAAGGTCAATGAAGAGCAATGTTTTTTGGACCCCACTGAATTTAATTTTGTTTTATTATTATTTTGCATATACGAATGACAGCCATATACTGTTCGAAACAACATGAGGGCGAGTTCATTTTTGGAAAATGATTTAAATTGTTCATTTTTGCAGTCAAGATTCACTCAGTCCAATTCTGACAGTAAGTCGTGCAACTCGATCTCATGAGAACTGGTAAGTATTATTGAGTTTTAGATTAGTACGATCATACGATTTGTAGGTGAAACCTAACCATGAAGGTCCACCCTTAAACCTGACCAGTGCAAACAAAACATACCATTCATGATGGTTGAATGGATGAATTGTAGGTGATTCTCAACACTTTCCCCGCCAGTGTTTTCTTAAAAGGTTGCCATCCAGCATCAGCATTTTTGATCATTTTCAACTTTCATATATTTTGAATATTTTGTTGTATGAATATGTGAACATACAATGCATCAAAATAAAGAGCAGAGCCTCTGCTTTAAAAAATATATATTCTAGCTTGATTCAGTTGTTTTTATCAACACTTGAATGTTGAAATAACTGTGAAAACAGGGATTGCTTGCCGGAAAAACTCAATGCCAGGGAAATAGTTAAAAGTAACAGATTCAGTTCAGTTCAAATTCTTCCTTAAAAGCTGATGACATTTATTCAAATCTCGACATTATAACTAATAATCAGGACAACTTGACCTCCGAAAGTACCTTTTTTCAATGACGCAAAACAGTGAAAGACATGCTTTTAAATTATATCATTAAATAATTATTTTGTTTAGCTTTTTGTTAGGCATTGCCTTAATGCTGAACCCATGCAAACATAATGAGTAAAAAAATAAATAACTGCAAATGTCATAGAAGAGGTATATCGGATGAAGGACAAGATATTTTGCAGGCACTTTGCAAATGGAAATAATTAACAAAAACAAGCAAATGAAAAGAATCCATCCATTCCATTTTGCTTAATTATTATTTTTTTATTTATAAAATTATGCCTTTAATAATGGCCTCTTGCAATCTTTTTCATTACTGTGAAGTCAAAACACATGTGTGTGTATACTTTGAGAATGACTCTTCAATAGAAAGATGGCATGTTTCTTACATTTGAAGAGAAAAATCCTGTGCAGCTGATAGAAGAAGAAAGTGAGCGAACCAGCTCTTATTTCAAAATTATTTCACCTCCACCACTTTAGAGCCTTTATGTTCACATCACATTTTATCAGTGTCATAAAGATGATGGTCGAGGCCTGAGGACAAAGGACGGGCATCAAACGTCGAGGCACGGCGAACTGAGAATTTCACAGTGTGACCTGCACTCTATAAAAGCAACTCTCTCCGATCACACACTGAGTCTGGGACTCCGGGAGAGAGAGTTAAACAGATTGATGGATAGATAAATGGGAAATGGGAGAGGAAAACATTTTCAGGGGGCAAAAGAAGTGGTCTTTTGCACAGTAGGTAGGGAGCAAAATATGGCTGGATCCGTTGAAGAGTTCACATCATCTCTCATCTGCATTTGTTTCTGTGGTCATCAATGCATGCTAAGTGCTTGCAGGAATAAAAGTGGGCCATGTGACACCTAGTGATGGACGCTTTCAAAACACTGCTCAATGAAGCTTTGAAACCTTTACAAATCGTTGGTTTCGAATCAGTGGTTCAGTATCAAACTGCCAAAGTCATGTGATTTCAGTAAAACAGAAAGATGAAAGACAACTGAAACACAAAGGCATATGCACAGGATAACAAAGAGGCTAACAAGAAACAGGTGTGGGTAATTAATCACTATGAAGACTAACAAGAGTACTATGGAAATAAAAAAGACAGCTATGAAAACAAAGGTAAACAGGACCTAAACACAAGAGGACAAACAGTGCAACAAATGGAACAGAAAATACACTTAAAAAAAAACACAGAAGACACAAAAGACATGAGAAATCATGACAAACAACATCTTTCTAACAATGTCTAATTACACATGTAGTTTAACTGATACAACCACATCTTTCAGTCCTCTACCACTGAGATTTGCTCCTGACTGCTGTGCCAGCGGCTTGATGTCTGTGATCATGTGGCCAAATCCATTCATGACCTCGGTTGTTATGAACGACCTCCGAAAAAATTGAGAGCAGTCTTTTATTGTCAGCCAAACTATACAAATGGCTGGTTTCACAGACAAGGCTTAAGCTAGTCCCAGACTAAAATACATGTTTGAGCTGTTTTGACTGAAAGCAACTTACACTGGTGTATCTTAAAACATGTCAGTGCACTTGTTTTGTCTCAAGATTCACACCAGTAATGTTTTTTTTTTCCAAGGCATGTTTATTAAAGCTACTTAAATGTCCTAATTCAACTAAGGCCTAATATGGCTAAATCTAAGCCCTGTCTGTGAAACCAGGCCATAATATTCAAAAATGCTATGTTTACTATATTCTATATCATAATATCATATAGTTATTTGTGATTGACAGTTACTGGACATATGACAGAAAAGGCTTGGTACTACCACAGTTTGCTGCGGGAGAATACTATACCGGAAGCTCACGTAGGACTGAGATTTTAGCGCAAATACGTAGCTAGTCGGTGTCCATAACTATTGCTAAACTGCCAAAAATAATTTTCTCAATCAGTATTTTTGTCTTGTTTTTGAGCAAGAATATCTACATCCTCAATCCCAATTATTAAGACTTGTTTGCAGATTATTGCTTCACCCCTTGTTCTAAGAAAAAAAAAGAAGAAAAAAAAGATGAAAAAGAAAAAAATCTGTCATTTGCTACAAATGCTACAAGCGAACTTAGGTATAATAACATACAGTTTAAAAAAAGTGGACACTTTTGTAATTTGCTAAATATTATGAACCATACTGGTCAACCTGAGTAGACTGGGTCGACCTTCAGACTGACCATCGCAGCTTTCATTGGCTATGGACCGCACAGAGGTCGTCTGACTGACATGCAAGGCAACCAATCACAGTTGGCTTTGTTCTGCGTCATGTTTAGGGGCGTGAGAATGTAAAGTCGATGTCCCTACGAGAACAGACCGGCGTACATCCAATAAATGATTCATTCAAGAACATTGTGCAAGTTCACTGCAACAATGGAGCCTCGAACTTTACATACTTTTGAAAATCCAGCGTTTAGTTGGCTTTGTTTCCAGGCGGACCATTAAAGAACGTGACACACACGTCTCCTACCCTGGTAATCCAGAGTTCTCGCGAGAGCACAAGTTGAATTTGCTCAGCGAGTTACTCTGGCGTCGAGTAATGATGCTCATTAAATATGCCCTTGTATCCGAGCTGCACCAATCACATCGGGTTATCTGATATAGGCGGGCCAGAGGCGAGATGACGACAGCGCTGCGACGTCGAAGTCATTAGTAAACATTGCAAGATGGCTATGGATGAACACCAGTTGTTTGAAACGGCTTTGGCCGCTACAATGAACGAGTTAGACTTGGCTTTTTCTCTAAAAGAGGAACAGAAGATGCCGCTTGAATCGTTCCTTTGCAAGAAGGACGTTTTTGCTGTTTTGCCGACCGGATACGGCAAGAGTCTAATCTACCAGTTAGCTCCGCTGGAAGCTAAGCGTATGGGGCTTGTTGTGATTGGTCGTAGTGTTATCCAATTGCGTGCAGTGAGATCTTCAAATGCATGCTTGGCGCCGCCCCTCCAGCTGGGCGATTTTCATTAGTCGATGCCAGACCATTAATCTTTCAGATTTAGATCTGGATTTCCAGGCTACACGTCTCCCGGACATCCTGTAGAATTTAACCAATCAGATGACGACTTCCCAAATCCTGAAGTGTTTCCAGTTAAGTGTGCCATGTTCATCAGACGTTCAGCCAACAGTCGGTGGGCGTGATGTCTGAGGCTGAGGTGGTTAATCTAGTAAAGGTCTGACATGTTCCAAAACACCTTGAACTTGTTGACCACAAGAAACCAACCTGCTTATATTGGAGCTTGTTAATTCTGTACTGGGCCTGAAGTTGTCCTTTCATGTCACACATAAAACCCTTATCGCTGGATCACCATTGACCCTTCTAGCATTTATATATATTGTATGTGTATTGGACATGACACATTCACACAATTATCACTACGAATGTCCTTGTTGCAGAGGCGATGAGAAAGCATCATGAAAGAATCCAGTGGGCGGCGTAAATTCAGTGAGCGTGGAGTCGTGGGTTCAATCAATTCTCATAACTGCTTTGCCTGAATCCAATTAGCCGAACAGCCCTAACAAGATCCGGGCGTCCAGGCCAGGGCACGAATCTCTCTCCCGCCTGACCTTGCTCAGCAGGAGACTTTAATACACGTCAAAAGGTAAAGAAAGAGAAAGTGAACTGTGCGAGAGAGGTGATGCACAGGAGACGGGATGTTGGCTAAATTGGGAAGGAGAGTGGCAGAGGAGAGAAAAAGCGAGTGTGAATGATGGAAATGACGGTACGCTGTGAGCGAGAGTAAATAGAAGACGGCGAGAATGAGAGACGGGACGCTTTGGCTCACACTCCATCACATCCAGTGCAGGATCACGCTGAAAATCCTCACTGGAATGCTATTTTTGGCGAAGGGAAGTGTCTGTTTTTGAGTGTGGGTATGTGTGTGTGTATGAGTGTGGGTGTCTGTGTGTGTGTATGAGTGTGGGTGTGTGTATGTGCGTGTGTATGAGTGTGGGTGTGTGTATGAGTGTGGGTATGTGCGTGTGTATGAGTGTGGGTGTGTATGAGTGTGGGTGTGTGCGTGTGTATGAGTGTGGGTGTGTATGAGTGTGGGTGTGTGCGTGTGTATGAGTGTGGGTGTGTATGAGTGTGGGTGTATGCGTGTGTATGAGTGTGGGTGTGTGCGTGTGTATGAGTGTGGGTGTGTGCGTGTGTATGTGTGTGCGTGTGTATGAGTGTGGGTGTGTGCGTGTGTATGAGTGTGGGTGTGTGCGTGCGTGTGTACGAGTGTGGGTGTGTGCGTGTGTACGAGTGTGGGTGTGTGCGTGTGTATGAGTGTGGGTGTGTATGAGTGTGGGTGTGTATGAGTGTGGGTGTGTGTATGAGTGTGGGTGTGTACGAGTGTGGGTGTGTGGGTGTGTACGAGTGTGGGTGTGTGCGTGTGTACGAGTGTGGGTGTGTGCGTGTGTACGAGTGTGTGTGCGTGGGTGTGTACGAGTGTGGGTGTGTGCGTGGGTGTGTATGAGTGTGGGTGTGTGCGTGTGTACGAGTGTGGGTGTGTGTGTGTGTATGAGTGTGGGTGTGTATGAGTGTGGGTGTGTGCGTGTGTACGAGTGTGGGTGTGTGCGTGTGTATGAGTGTGGGTGTGTATGAGTGTGGGTGTGTGCGTGTGTACGAGTGTGGGTGTGTGCGTGTGTATGAGTATGGGTGTGTATGAGTGTGCGTGTGTACGAGTGTGGGTGTGTGCGTGTGTACGAGTGTGGGTGTGTGCGTGTGTACGAGTGTGGGTGTGTGCGTGTGTACGAGTGTGGGTGTGTGCGTGTGTACGAGTGTGGGTGTGTATGAGTGTGGGTGTGTGCGTGTGTATGAGTGTGGGTGTGTATGAGTGTGGGTGTGTATGAGTGTGGGAGTGTACGAGTGTGGGTGTGTGCGTGTGTACGAGTGTGGGTGTGTGCGTGTGTATGAGTGTGGGTGTGTGCGTGTGTACGAGTGTGGGTGTGTGCGTGTGTATGAGTGTGGGTGTGTATGAGTGTGGGTGTGTGCGTGTGTACGAGTGTGGGTGTGTACGAGTGTGGGTGTGTGCGTGTGTACGAGTGTGGGTGTGTATAAGTGTGGGTGTGTATGAGTGTGGGTGTGTGCGTGTGTATGAGTGTGGGTGTGTGCGTGTGTATGAGTATGGGTGTGTATGAGTGTGCGTGTGTATGAGTGTGGGTGTGTGCGTGTGTATATGAGTGTGGGTGTGTGCGTGTGTACGAGTGTGGGTGTGTGCGTGTGTACGAGTGTGGGTATGTGCGTGTGTATGAGTGTTGGTGTGTGCGTGTGTACGAGTGTGGGTGTGTGCGTGTGTATGAGTGTGGGTGTGTATGAGTGTGGGTGTGTGCGTGTGTATGAGTGTGGGTGTGTGCGTGTGTATGAGTGTGGGTGTGTGCGTGTGTATGAGTGTGGGTGTGTGCGTGCGTGTGTATGAGTGTGGGTGTGTGCATGCGTGTGTATGAGTGTGGGTGTGTGCGTGTGTATGAGTGTGGGTGTGTGTATGAGTGTGGGTGTGTATGAGTGTGGGTGTGTATGAGTGTGGGTGTGTGCGCGTGTGTATGAGTGTGGGTGTGTACGAGTGTGGGTGTGTGCGTGTGTACGAGTGTGGGTGTGTGCGTGTGTACGAGTGTGGGTGTGTGCGTGTGTATGAGTGTGGGTGTGTGCGTGTGTACGAGTGTGGGTGTGTGTGTGTGTGTATGAGTGTGGGTGTGTATGAGTGTGGGTGTGTGCGTGTGTACGAGTGTGGGTCTGTGTGTGTGTATGAGTGTGGGTGTGTATGAGTGTGGGTGTGTGGGTGTGTATGAGTGTGGGTGTGTGCGTGTGTACGAGTGTGGGTGTGTGCGTGTGTATGAGTGTGGGTGTGTGCGTGTGTATGAGTATGGGTGTGTATGAGTGTGCGTGTGTATGAGTGTGGGTGTGTGTGTGTGTACGAGTGTGGGTGTGTGCGTGTGTACGAGTGTGGGTGTGTGCGTGTGTACGAGTGTGGGTGTGTGCGTGTGTACGAGTGTGGGTGTGTGCGTGTGTACGAGTGTTGGTGTGTGCGTGTGTACGAGTGTGGGTGTGTGCGTGTGTACGAGTGTGGGTGTGTATGAGTGTGGGTGTGTGCGTGTGTATGAGTGTGGGTGTGTATGAGTGTGGGTGTGTACGAGTGTGGGTGTGTACGAGTGTGGGTGTGTGCGTGTGTACGAGTGTGGGTGTGTGCGTGTGTATGAGTGTGGGTGTGTATGAGTGTGGGTGTGTGCGTGTGTGCGTGTGTACGAGTGTGGGTGTGTGCGTGTGTATGAGTGTGGGTGTGTATGAGTGTGGGTGTGTGCGTGTGTACGAGTGTGGGTGTGTGCGTGTGTACGAGTGTGGGTGTGTGCGTGTGTATGAGTGTGGGTGTGTATGAGTGTGGGTGTGTGCGTGTATACGAGTGTGGGTGTGTGCGTGTGTATGAGTATGGGTGTGTATGAGTGTGCGTGTGTATGAGTGTGGGTGTGTGCGTGTGTATATGAGTGTGGGTGTGTGCGTGTGTACGAGTGTGGGTGTGTGCGTGTGTACGAGTGTGGGTGTGTGCGTGTGTATATGAGTGTGTGCGTGTGTACGAGTGTGGGTGTGTGCGTGTGTACGAGTGTGGGTATGTGCGTGTGTACGAGTGTTGGTGTGTGCGTGTGTACGAGTGTGGGTGTGTGCGTGTGTATGAGTGTGGGTGTGTATGAGTGTGGGTGTGTGCGTGTGTACGAGTGTGGGTGTGTGCATGTGTACGAGTGTGGGTGTGTGCGTGTGTGGGTGTGTGCGTGTGTACGAGTGTTGGTGTGTGCGTGTGTACGAGTGTGGGTGTGTACGAGTGTGGGTGTGTGCGTGTGTACGAGTGTGGGTGTGTGCGTGTGTACGAGTGTGGGTGTGTGCGTGTGTACGAGTGTGGGTGTGTGCGTGTATACGAGTGTGGGTGTGTGGGTGTGTACGAGTGTGGGTGTGTGCGTGTGTACGAGTGTGGGTGTGTACGAGTGTGGGTGTGTGCGTGTGTACGTGTGTGGGTGTGTGCGTGTGTACTAGTGTGGGTGTGTGCGTGTATACGAGTGTGGTTGTGTGCGTGTGTGCGAGTGCTGGTGTGTGCGTGTGTACGAGTGTGGGTGCGTGCGTGTGTACGAGTGTGGGTGTGTGCGTGTGTACGTGTGTGGGTGTGTGCGTGTGTATGAGTGTTGGTGTGTGCGTGTGTACGAGTGTGGGTGTGTGCGTGTGTACGAGTGTGGGTGTGTACGAGTGTGGGTGTGTGCGTGTGTACGAGTGTGGGTGTGTGCGTGTGTACGAGTGTGGGTGTGTGCGTGTGTACGAGTGTGGGTGTGTGCGTGTGTACGAGTGTGGGTGTGTGCGTGTGTGGGTGTGTGCGTGTGTACGAATGTGTGCGTGTGCGTGTGTACGAGTGTGTGCGTGTGCGTGTGTACGAGTGTGTGCGTGTGCGTGTGTATGAGTGTGGGTGTGTGCGTGTGTACGAGTGTGGGTGTGTGCGTGTGTACGAGTGTGGGTGTGTGCGTGTGTACGAGTGTGGGTGTGTGTGTGTGTACGAGTGTGGGTGTGTGCGTGTGTACGAGTGTGGGTGTGTACGAGTGTGGGTGTGTGCGTGTGTACGAGTGTGGGTGTGTGCGTGTGTACTAGTGTGGGTGTGTGCGTGTGTACTAGTGTGGGTGTGTGCGTGTGTACGAGTGTGGGTGTGTACGAGTGTGGGTGTGTGCGTGTGTACGAGTGTGGGTGTGTGCGTGTGTACGAGTGTGGGTGTGTACGAGTGTGGGTGTGTGCGTGTGTACGAGTGTGGGTGTGTGCGTGTGTACGAGTGTGGGTGTGTACGAGTGTGGGTGTGTGCGTGTGTACGAGTGTGGGTGTGTGCGTGTGTACTAGTGTGGGTGTGTGCGTGTATACGAGTGTGGGTGTGTGCGTGTGTACGAGTGTGGTTGTGTGCGTGTGTGCGAGTGTTGGTGTGTGCGTGTGTACGAGTGTGGGTGCGTGCGTGTGTACGAGTGTGGGTGTGTGCGTGTGTACGTGTGTGGGTGTGTGCGTGTGTATGAGTGTTGGTGTGTGCGTGTGTACGAGTGTGGGTGTGTGCGTGTGTACGTGTGTGGGTGTGTGCGTGTGTATGAGTGTTGGTGTGTGCGTGTGTACGAGTGTGGGTGTGTGCATGTGTACGAGTGTGGGTGTGTGCATGTGTGGGTGTGTGCGTGTGTACGTGTGTGGGTGTGTGCGTGTGTATGAGTGTTGGTGTGTGCGTGTGTACGAGTGTGGGTGTGTGCATGTGTACGAGTGTGGGTGTGTGCATGTGTGGGTGTGTGCGTGTGTACGAGTGTGGGTATGTGCATGTATGAGTGTGGGTGTGTGCGTGTGTATGAGTGTGGGTGTGTGCATGTATGAGTGTGGGTGTGTGCGTGTGTAAGAGTGTGGGTATGTGTGTGTGTCAGTGGAGCGCTGTCTGTTGTCTGCTATCCTGCTATGCTGGGGATATGTGTGAAAAGAGGGGTTATGGACCAATTACTCTGAGAAAGCAGGTATATATATATATATAGAGACAGAGACAGAGAGAGAGAGAGAGAGAGAGAGAGAGAGAGAGAGAGAGAGAGAGAGATTGGCTCTGATCTAACCCTATCTCTGCTGCCCGACTGTTTGGTGTTAATACTGCAACACAGGAACTGTCAAGCCGTTGTGAAATATTTATCTTATAGATCTTCTGTAGCTCCGCCCCCTTTCAGTCTTCCGGTTTGTGTTTCCACAGCATGAAGGTAAGATCTTACGGATTTACGAATGAATGAACCGCTTGTTAAAATTTTCCCGGTCTACTGATATTTATTACGACATCCGCTTAAAACATTACAATGCTCATGATAACTTTCATTAACTCTACAATAAGTAAATTCACTTCACCAGATAATTACTCTTCAACAGCAATGCTATGGAAATATACAGCGCTACCGCAAAAAAGCAGACAATATTCTAAAGATGGCTGCGTGTTTGTTTCTCTGGCACATATAGTGTTATTATAGTGAAGTCAGCTATCAGTTGACAGGGCTCCATTTCTATGGTCCACTTTAGACATTCTACTAACTACAAGTAACTTTGCAACTACATGTCAATAGCAGTCATTAGAGTATTAGTAGATTGTCTGAATAATATCTGCTAGCATTTTATTTTCAATAGACATTCAACTGACTGTAAGTATCATTGCAACTGCATGTAAACTTATTCTACTAACCTGAACCCTAACAGTCTACTAATACTCCAATGATTGCTAGTTGACATGTAGTTGCAAAGTTACTTACAGTTAGTAGAATGTCTAAAGTGGACTCAAAATAAAGTGTAACCATCTTTACACTCCAACTCACACAGGCACAATTTAGTATTTCAAACATTGAGACAAACAAATGGATACAATTTTTGTAAATAAGGTCCTGAAAAACAAATTCACTCAGTTGTACGAACTATCGAGTGACCAAATTGTCAGAGCCATGCTATCCAAATTCATTTGACTCTTATTTAACTGTCACATTTGAGTTATTTTAGGAGAAACATTTGTGAGTTGATACTTACATTTTACAAAACTGTAATCTCCATTAAGGAGATCTGAAAGAGCAACCTTTGAGCAATACAACTTTCCTATATGGGTCAATAATAATAAAAGAAGGTATTGTAAGATATCCATATTGTAAGAGTCAATGGCACTGTCATATGTATGTCAAACAGGCAGAGACCAAAATTAAAAGTCATTTCATTTGCATCGCATGCATCATTGCAAATAAATGCACCATTAAACAAGCCATTTAACGCACACTGTTAGGAAATAAACTCTATATGACATTGACCAGGCTCTGTTATAGGATCAGACCATCTCTAATGCAATATATATTTCAGACGACACTAAACCTCGCTGACATGACGCCATCAAACTCCCGACCGTAAAACCTTCTGCGCTCAATCTTGCTCTTTCTCACTCATGCCAGCAGTCAATGTCACATTTACCACGCGGCCGGACGCCGGGTACCTCATCACATTACACCCCCGTCCGGTGACAGCACGCTGGCTCCAGTACAGCGTCGCCTCATCCAGTATATTTCTCCAGTCGAAACGAGAGGTACAGCTGATAGAATTAGCATCAATGTGTCCTAGTTACAGTAATTGCTCTCCTTTAATGGAGCGAGAGCATCGCACAATGCAGTTTCTCCGCTGGAGAGAGAAAGGAGGACTTTCACCTGACGAGGCCTGTCAGGGCTGAGTGTTTTAGTGTAAGAGATCCGTGGAATGCACACGGCTTCTGGCTGGTAATGATTTCAGCTGGCGCCATTTGTTGAACAGACACAGGCAAACATCATTTTTTCCCCATCTTGCTGGGAGAGTCAACATCCCATTCGGAGGAGGACAGCAGAGAAAAAGACAGAGTCTCGGTTTCCCTTGAAAGCACACAATTTCTATTTTGCTGTTCCTTCTAACTATTGCTTTTACAGTGCATTTTAAATGTCAAATAGAATGAGAACTGATGCAATAAAAAGGAAAAGAAAGAGCGCTCCGGCTTCCCACCCCCCGCCTGCTACATCACGCCTGGCACTTTTCTGTCACCTGCTATTTCGCTCTTGCCGAGTTTCTTTCTGGTTCCCTCCAAATGGCGCTCCAGGATTTTATAGATGTATTCCATACCAGCTGTTTTAAAAACGCACGGCAGGAAACTCGTCAGCTCTTCCTGTCAGTTTAGACTCTCACAGCTCGCACACATACGGACGGATATCAACCCGAGAAAAGAAAAGTTTACAGAACGTTGCAAATGGAAACCAAGCTAAAGCTATTTCGTAAGCAACACACAGTTTATGTAATATCCTTGTTTTTTGTTTCTTTTTACACATACAATGATTGAACAAAATTGTAATTGAACATTTAGGACATCCTTAAAAATGTATTTAGATTTAATCGTATTTAAGAGACAAACACAACAAACTCATTTGTCATATTTCCTGAAAATCATGAAAATTCCCAACACAGTGTCACTTCCATAACGTCTCAAATTATGTATTATTCTGTGATTGAAATTGTTTTTGAACACTGTTGACTCTTTTGTAAACTCTTTTGCTAAGGCAGCATTTTCTGAATTACTAAAAAACAGTGTTAAATAATATCATCACTCTTTATTCATAAATAAAGAAAAAACACTGAATTGGAAAAGGATGGACATTTTGGACACTATTTTAACATTATATAAGTGATATCTATCTTAATTTCTTTTTGTCACAAACCAGTTTGTAATTACTTCCCTCTAATTATCGTCATAGTTTAAAAAATGTAATAATTGATATTTTTTTGGATAGAAATTCATATTTTAAGATAGAAAGTCTGGGACAAGGGTATAACAATACAATCCATTGAAAATATGTGCATTAAACTACATTGAAAAGATGCAAATATAAATGTGCATGGTAAAAATCTTACAAGACTGTTTTAATGTGAACTTTATATATTAAAAATTAAAATTAAATAAAAAAAACGATCTGTTAGTTTCAATGAAAATCAACCCCTGGGACATAAAACAGGCTTAAAGTTGGAGAAAAAAATAAATTGTTCAAAACTGAAATGAAAGGTTAAGACCAACGTTAGTGGAATGTTAATGAACTACAACTCTGTGTGAACTTGAGGAGGACCGGCTTCATAAATCCACTAAAATCCTCAAACACCAGCTGATTAAAAGTCCAAAGTGAAGATAGTTCAAAGAAAAGCACAATTTCCCCACTAATATGTTGCATCTAAAGCAATGACATTCAGGCTGTTGTAAGTGTCCAAAAGTGTCTGTTTCTTTTTCTGTGCTGATAATTGTTTATTTTGCAATAATGACAAGTGACAGTATACTTGACTGCACTCCACTGTGAAGGAGAATCACTCACATCAATGGCTTGTGTTGATGCAGCCGATGCCATTTTAGTTGAAACCACTTTAGTTTAGAAACCTGATCGAAGGATAAAGCATGAAGAAAATGGCAGAATGCAGACCAAAATGGCAGCACAAGAAAACGGCACAATCAGGACTGCATTGTCCTCTCGCCGACTGCTTTTGTCCAATGACATTCAAACGAACGGAGGAGTATCAAATAATTCATCTCGAATCTCAAGAGCAACCAATTAGCTAGCGGGAGCCTTCAACGTGCTAAACATCTGATATCACGAGTGCGTGCGCTCTGTCAAAGACATTGAGAAAAGATACAAATCTTCTCTTTAGATCTTTTTCAGCCTGATAACCGAACAAGATGACCCTGTTTTTTTGTGTGAGAAACCCCCAAGAGGAGCTTTAGCACCCTGATGGTCTCTCTGAGCTGGCTTTCTTTCGGGATGATCAAGCATGTTAAAGGATTAGTTCACTTTCAAAAAACAATTTGCTTATAATTTACTCAATATCCAAGATGTCCATGTCTTTCTTTCTTCAGTCGAAAAGAAATGAAGATTTTTGAGGAAAACATTCCAGGATTTTTCTACACAGAATGGACTTCAATGGCAACCAACTATACCAATGTTCAAAGAAGTTTCAAATGTCCGTCTCAATGCAGCTTCAAAGTCTCGACACGATCCCAGTCGAGAAATAAGAGTCTTATCTAGCTCGTTAGATGCTCGTTATCTCGTTCTATACTTTCGCAAACCTGTCATTATTACTGGCAATAAACTTAAGATGCAAATAAGAGATTCACTGCAATATACTTGATATTCTTGATGCTGTTCTGATGAACTCCTCTACGCACCACTCTGTTTGTTGTTAGGAAGACTAAAAGTTCAGCGGTCTCGCTCATCAATGTCAGAGTGATTAAAGAAGTGAACGAATGCCTGGTAAAATGTAAGTAGATAAACATTTAACATTTGACTGTTTTACAATAGAAATGTTCAACTACCGACAGTATCCGGTGATGCAAATTACTCAACTTTTTTTATTTATAAAATTTTGCCTTTTTGAATTGAAAATATACTATAATTTCCTTGATTCATTTAGAGAGAATACTTGCATAATTAAAAATAAAATATTATTTGCAAATAGTTACAATTATTTCACTAATACAATAAGCCTTTCTTTTTCTTTATTCCCTTAAATCATCTCTGAGATGCATTACGCATTACGTCATCACATTGGAAAGGTCACGAAAAAAATATAAATAATAAAAAATAATACATTTATAAATATTTGTACACAGACAAATAACTTTTCCAACATGATGACGTAATGCGTGGCACATCTCAGAAATGGTACACAACGAGCATTTGTGGTTAAAAACTAATATATATATATATATATATATAATTTAATTTTTTTTAATGACCGATCGTTTGCTAGATAAGACTCTTATTTCTCGACTGGGATCGTGTCGAGACTTTGAAGCTGCATTGAGACGGACATTTGAACCTTCTTTGAACATTGTTATAGTTGGTTGCCATTGAAGTCCATTCTGTGTAGAAAAATCCTGGAATGTTTTCCTCATCCTTCATTTCTTTTGGACTGAAGAAAGAAAGACATGGATATCTTGGATGACATCGGGGTGAGTAAATTATCAGCAATTATTATATTATCAACTAATCCTTTAACGTGTGATAATCAGCTTCAGAGAGGGTGTGGTTTTCAAAGGTGGATGTGGCTGTTTGATGCTGGATGCTCTCCTGTTACTCTTTCATTATTAATGTCTCCTTTTCTTTATTTATTTATCAATTCCTCCCTCTGCATCCCAGGCTACACAAACCCCTTAACACACACACACGGTGACTGTCAGACCTTAGTAAAGGTGACATCTTTTAAAAAGCCTTCCCGATCTGTAAACCTCATTAGCGACTGTAAATGTATTCTGGTAAGTGTACGAAACGTCTGTTTTTGTGAACTCTGACCTCACTGTCACAATACTGTACTGCCATTCATCTCTGCTAGTCTCTTCTTTTGTAGTGATATGCAGAGATGGAATTCATTAAGATAATTAAAGATTATAAATGCTGATGTTGAAAGCTTTTTCATCACAATTTTGTACTTCTTGCTATTTTTATCACAATGGTTTGGTTGTTGATAATAGCAATACTGATTTATTTCTCAATACATTGTCAGACAGCAGATCTAGCTCATAGAGAGACACAATCATGTTTGTATCTGGGCTTATTTAGATGTATTAAAAAGCATAATATTAGGGCTGTCAATTTAACATGCTAATTTATTGTGATTACTTATTTTATAAATCATGTGATAAAAATAACTTAATTATTCAACCTCACCTCGCTGAACTACACTAATACTGAGACGATTACACTCGGAAATATTCATATGACATAGTGAAATCATTATACTTTATTTATTTATTTATTTATTTATTTATTTGGGGGGGGGGGGGGGGGGGGGGGGGCTAGTATAATCATATAATCATAAATATAATAAGTGCTTTTGTCCTAATCAGCCTGTGACAGCGATATGAGACGAGTGACAGGAGATTATATTTTAGATATGATTTATATTTCCACAATGCCGCGGCTGGAACTACAACATACAACAAATGACAATTATAATATCAGGTACTGATTATGGGCTAATTTAATTTAACTATTTATCAGATCAGTGTTGTTATTGTTACCAAAAAATAAAACTATTAAGCTTAACGATTAAACGTGATTAGAAATGTTTCCTGAAATAAGCTCCAAATACTAACATTACTAAAACAAAACAATGTAAATAAAAATGAATAAAAACAAATACTAATAAAAAAAACACAACAACATTTTTAAAACTAAAATAAAAACAGAAAACTAAAAAAAAACATTCAAAATATTAATACAACTATAATGGAATGTTGATAAAACTAAAATAACATTACGCAACACAATTCAGATAAACATTATTATAAATCGAATCACTTTTAACTTCACCATAAACGTGGCACTCATGGCGCAAGACACTGTAAAAAAGCAAGCTGTGATGTAACAGCTAAATATTATGTTAATATAAAATATTATATGACATTGACATATGCAAGTGATTAATATGATTAATTAATCAACATGTAATTGATTTGAAAATAATAATAATAATCAACTGCCAGCCCTAATTAATTTGAAATTTGACAGTATCGATGCCAATAAGAGTAGCATTTTACATACACTAAAGATGATGATTATCAATGATGATGATGATGATGATGATGATGATGATGATGATACTCAGGGCAACTTTTTGAGCAATGTTGCCGGTCGATTGTTGCTTGGGCACTTTCCCATTGAATATAAGCAATACATTTCTATCTGGATAATTTAGATCGGTTGTGTGTCTGTCCTGCTTGCCCATTGACGGCAACATTGTTTAAAAAGTTGCCCAGTGTATCATCACCTTGAGGCTTTGAATGTTTCTGTGTCATTCATTCAATCATGATGGGTATGGAATATGTGTTTGTGTGACTATAAATAATACACATTGTGAGCAGGAGGGCGAAAGTCACGTTTCTCTGTCAGGCAGAAGTAGAGACGGGCAAACCTGTCCAACATCTACAGCACTGGAGGATCCCTGTCTCAATAATGAACACCAGCACCAGCCACTCATCAATAATTACATTGATTTCATCAAATATGAGCTCCATATTCGATATTAATCTTGATTAAAATATGTATCGAGGATAGCATCTGAAGGGATGGAAATTAAGGTCAAACGGAAGAGCGTTACTCCATCACACAAACTCTCGTCTCAATCCGTCTAATTCACACGCTCATGCATTACGAAGAGACGCCACATGTGCAGCGGAAAGCATTGAGCATGTTCTGTCGACTGCGCTGTGGCCAGCCGGCGTACGAGCTGGAAAGTGGAGTCTGGAAACAGCAGTGTGGGAGGCGGTCGGGCCAGAGATCTCTGGGGAACATGGTACACTGCACACATAAAACAACACAACATCACGACACACCGTAGTAGCATCCGAGCATGATTAATGACACAGACCTCCTCCAATGCAAAGCTCAAATCCTTCTGAAACACAAGTGTACATTACATATTCAAAATTACACTTAATTGGAAGCAGCTTCACTGACTGAGTCACGTTTTGAAAAATGAGCCAATTACACATCACAGGTCCGTTTCAATATTTCAGCTGCATACCGTAGAGGCTATTTACTTTTCTAAGACACGCTCCTGGTTTTATTGGGAAAGACTGTGTGCAGGAGTACAAATAAAACAAATGTTGTTGCTGACATCTTCGAGGCCCTCTTAATCTACAACCTCTCGCATTCAACCATCGGTCAGACACAGACCACTTTTCATGAACCGATCAAGTCCCAATGGGAACAAAATCAAGCCTCATTCTTCATTTTCTTCACTTTGAATATCCTGTTTGACTAGATGTCGAACTCCAGAAAGTAAAATGGGTTGCGAAGCAGGGTCTGAGGCCATGTCCACACTAATCATGTCCACTTTTCTCTCCGGTTTGGCCTTCCGTCCACACTGAGACTACGTTTTTATTAATGAAAACAAAGTTTTTTGAAAACACACTCCAAAGTGGATACATTTGAAAACGCAGTGTTCTCGTTGTAGTGTGGACTGTAGTGTGGACTGTAGTGTGGACTGTAGTGTGGACTGTAGTGTGCAGTGGACTGTAGTGCGGCCTGTAGTGTGGACTGTAGTGTGGACTGTAGTGTGGACTGTAGTGCGGACTGTAGTGCGGACTGTAGTGCGGACTGTAGTGTGGACTGTAGTGCGGACTGTTGTGTGGACTATAGTGTGGACTGTAGTGTGGACTGTAGTGCGGACTGTAGTGTGGACTGTAGTGTGGACTGTAGTGTGGACTGTAGTGTGGACTGTAGTGTGCAGTGGACTGTAGTGCGGCCTGTAGTGTGGACTGTAGTGCGGACTGTAGTGCGGCCTGTAGTGTGGACTGTAGTGTGGCCTGTAGAGTGGACTGTAGTGTGGACTGTAGTGCGGACTGTAGTGTGGACTGTAGTGCGGACTGTAGTGTGGACTGTAGTGTGGACTGTAGTGCGGACTGTAGTGTGGACTGTAGTGCGGACTGTAGTGTGGACTGTAGTGTGGACTGTAGTGTGGACTGTAGTGTGGACTGTAGTGCGGACTGTAGTGTGGCCTGTAGAGTGGACTGTAGTACGGATTGTAGTGTGGACTGTAGTGTGGACTGTGGACTGTAGTGTGGACTGTAGTGTGGACTGTAGTGTGGACTGTGGACTGTAGTGTGGACTGTAGTGTGGACTGTAGTGCGGACTGTAGTGTGGACTGTAGTGTGGACTGTAGTGCGGACTGTAGTGCGGACTGTAGTGTGGACTGTAGTGTGGACTGTAGTGTGGACTGCAGTGTGGACTGTAGTGCGGACTGTAGTGTGGACTGTATTGTGGACTGTAGTGCGGACTGTAGTGTGGACTGTAGTGTGGACTGTAGTGTGGACTGTGGACTGTGGACTGTAGTGTGGACTGTAGTGTGGACTGTGAAACCGGTGGTATTTAAAAACAATGACGTACATTTAGTCATGTGACGCATATTGTACCAATAGATATTCATGTTTATACCAGTATTGTGCCTGTTATGTGCTATTCACTTTCACACTGTTGCTAAAAATATTATTCATAGCACACTCTTCATATCACAGTCCTGCTAAGATGACAGAATTTACTCACATTTGCTGCAATACATGAGAGCAGTTTTAACGTTTTTAGACCAAACAAACGGAGACTGCGAGCGACCTGGACCACATCAGTGAATGCTGAGATATTTCACTAAATAAAATTATCCAGTCAGAAGAATTGCGTGATAACTTCATTATTTATCTTTCCATCTGAATCATATCAGTGATCTTTTGTGGGGTTTTACGGATGCGCAGTAAAGGTGAATTTAGCGTTTTCAGGCGTTTTTCAAAAGTTTCTCATCCACACTGAAACGGCCGAAAACACTAGTGTGGACGGAGAGCGCTTATAAACGAAAACACCGTTTTCAAATGTATCCGGATTAATGTAGACGTAGCCTGAATATGTAATGTTCAGGGCTTCTTTGTAATATTCAATATATTTCATGCTATTGTGTATGGGCAGGAGTCTGCGCATGAAATGAAATAGATGAAATTAAATATTTTGGCCCGTTTTATTCTTTCAGCTGCCAGAATGTACTACTCTGTTCTGTTTCTTACATGTTTTACATGAATCCCAGAGATTTCCCAAAAAGAATCACTGTATAAAATGTGGAAGAAGAAGATTTCATCTGAGCCTGGTTATTAAAGAAAAAAACCCTTTCCATTTCAGTTGTCCAATACTCTAGTGCCTCTTAAAGCTGTAGGAGAGGCTCTGGCTGTGTCCGAAATCTCATTCTCTCTTGAGTAGGTACTTATTTTGAACAAGTAATTACTTTACAACTTGTTCTATATAGTATGAATGCACACTTCATAATCTCACCAGAAGTATAGGTCATCTGGGGTTATTTTTGCCTACATGACTACTGTGAATTTGGACTTACTTCTTTTGTAACATATTGTTTTTTGCCTACTATATAGTAGGGAAGTATGCGATTTCAGATGCAGCCAATGGTTTTTTCAGAAATACATATTATAGGGCTACTGGTTGAAACTCTCTTTACATCCTGATTGTTTTACATCCTGAAAACAACGAGCTTATGCTGTTTCACACCATGTCATGATTACCGTAATTAAGAGATGGCAACCCGTGACGCTCTACTCTACGCTGTTCACATGCTCATTATACGTTGAACACTATCATCAGTGAAATGAATCTGCAGTAGGTCAGGTGAATCTACAAGTCAGTTGTTAACATGCATTATTACTGTAATGTTATGTGCTTTGAGACACTTAACGTCGTGATCGTGACGCTTTGCAGACTCTGCTCTGGCTGTGCGTGTTCATGTGTTTTGAAGGAGGCGTGGCTTTGGAGACGCTCTGAAGGGAGGGCGGGATCTCGAGCTTTGAAAGCTAGCTTGCTATTGCTAGTCTCTCCAAATTTGCCAATCCCACCTTTATTGAAAATATATTTCTGACACTGACACGAACGTCGTTTAATGTAGCTATTACCCGAGCCTGTATAAAAGAAGTGGCTCATTCTTAAATAAATATTGAGAGCTATAACTCTCCAATTCATCTATGAAGCTGTAGTACGTAGATGTTTATTCATAGAGATAATCGCAAAACAGCTGTAGAAACTGAATCAGCAAGTAATAATAAAAAAAAAATGAACATTTTTACTTAAATTCTTCAACCAAAAAGAGGAGTGCCTTAAAGGACAAGTTCGGTATTTTACACTTAAAGCCCTGTTTACAGATCGTTTCTGATGAAATACAACGGTTAAACTTTCGTTTACAAAAAAACACATTAAACTTTCGTTTACAAAGAAGCGAAAGAAACCTAAAATTCTCGGGACAGCAGCATGTGTCCAAATTTTAATCTTAACCGTTCTATTTCATCAGAAACAATCTGTAAACAGGGCTTTAAGTGTAAAATACCGAACTTGTCCTTTAAAACTCACCAAATTACTTGAAATATATATTGATGAATCCTCTTTAAGTTGAATTTAATTCATTTTAATTAGCTTGTTGATGTTGTTTTTATTTTCAATGTATGCTGCATGGATTTATTGTGGCTCTGTTTAACAATGAGCCCCTAAAGGGACATGGTGGCGGAAAAATATGGGATAAAAAAAAAAAAAAAAATGTTTCAAAGCTTTTGCATTCTCTCGCAAAGTTTCTCGGGGGAACACAAAAGAGAATGCAAAAGCTTTGAAAAATATTTTTACTCCCATCCCATATTTTTCCGCCACCATGTCCCTTTAGGGGCTCCGTGATAATGCCTGTTAGTAATAGAGGTTCAATTGAAGTAAAGAATAAAAATAATTATTCAATCGGCTCCAACACGCATGCGCATTAATGACCTGATTGACCTGACCAAAAAAAAATAAAATAAAAATTATTTTAAGTGTGATTTGTGTGTAAACAATAGACAATTCTGCTGTTGTCTGATTTTAAACTGTTATTTAAACATAATTTTGATCTTTTTCTCATTCTTGTAGCCAGAAGGTGTTCTAACGTTGGAAAAGCCGCTGAGAAGCGATGCGAATGTGACCGGCGAGTGAACTGACGTATAAGCACAGCTCAAGGCTGCAGGACTTCTTTGACTCGTTTGACTGCTACTCACCACTCATGTCAGTAAATCTCAATCTCCTTTCTGCTGCAGGGACTCGTGAGGTTTTACTGAAGTCATTCTGCTCATTTCATTTCCCCATGCTCATTTTTTGCAGCTGCAGATAGCAGAGTCATGTCATCCTCTTAAAACACAATGGCACATTACCTGTTCGTCATTAGACACGCCTGATCTGAATCTCTCACCGAAGGCAATCACACTGCTAAAGATACTCATTACACAGAGGAGGGCTGGCGGAGATTAGCATGTCATACTTCTGTGAACAATGCACACCAGCACAGTGAGATACCGTAAATGTAGCGTATATTCATGAACAACAAGAGCACTGTGTCTGGTTTCATTGACAGCTTATTCCTACTGCTCTGGTAATGGCAATTTCATGGTCAGATATTTTTTTTCCCAGACATTTCCGAACATGAGGCGGCTGTTGTATGTTAATGTTGATCTATTATACTTCATCAAACTCCTCTGTGCTTGATTCTCATACAAAATCATCACTTTGTCTGACGAAAAATTCGCAAGACTATAAAGGACAAAATAAAAAGCAATGTACACAACGACAATATATCGATTCTTTTTAAATTGACATCAAAATCCTTGTGAATTTATCCTGAAATAAGCAATATCACATAAGCAAGATAATTGTTTCTAATCAGCCAATCGACAGACATTTTACGATTCACGCTGACAACACAAATGCTTTCATACTGTATCAAATTAATATAGAGTAACTTACAGTTTAATTCTTGCTGATTTCCGTTTATTAAAAAAGGTCCAAACAAATCCCAAGTAGAATCACACATTGTGTCTCCGAACAACATGACATTGTGTTATTTAGTTCCTGAATGAATCAGTGTTTTTGAACAAATTGGTCGAGTGAATCATTCAACGACTCTAATTATTCAATGACTGTTATATCCGAAATCGCATACTGTATGGTACATTGGATTTTAAACTTACTTTGTGACCATTAAAAAAAGTATGTAGTATTAAAGTGTGCAGTACCCAGCCAATATTTCAATATTTGAATGTTGGGCCCATATGGGTTTGAAATAGGCTGAAACATGGGCTCTGTATGGGATTGTCCGAGGGTTACATAATGGCCCCATGTTAATTGCCCAGATGGATTTCATGAAGGATTGCACTTGGTACTAGGTGGGACCCAAGTGAGCAAAACATGCACAAGACCCATCTCGTTCCCAGCGAATGAAATTTGGACATACTACATCCGCCATTTTGTCATTATTATGGGCCTACGTTCAGTTGCATCGCTTCACTTCAACTCACAAAATCTCCCTCATGGCATCATGGGATAGTAAAATGTCCATTAAAAGCACACCTCAGTAGTACTCAGAAGTAGTAGGTTGTCCGGTTAGTTTCCCCCTACTGTTTTATGAATACTATGAATTCAGACATACTACTTGGCTCACATACTGTTTTTCCCTTACTATATAGTATGTATGTAGGAATATTTGGATGCAGATAATCTGTGTTTATGAATGAAAAATATTTTGAACAAACAAATCAACTAATCATTTATAAAAACAGTCCAATGTCGCCACCTACTGGCGCAACAATATAACCTGCATTAAGAGTCACTGAAAATCCACTAATAAACAAACAGTGAAATGTCTCACACTTTATTTGTATTTGTTTACGCTTAAAAATGTTACTTCATATATAAAATAATAAATTGACTTGAAAAATCGAGTTGAATCTTGTATATCTTAAATTATGTTGAAATCGGTTACATTATTTTGATGAGTTAAAGAAATGAAAATTCATATGTTGAATTATTGAACATATCCTTTTTGGACTTTCAGCACATTTGAAACAGTGCTCAACAAATTCACACTGTAATTCAACACATCGCCCAGCTCAATATACTGAACATCAATAAGCTTTAATTTAACCGTGGTTACACTGATGTACAATATTCTTATAATTTACTGTATATTAGCAGAGTCCCGAATGCCCCACGCCTGCAGCACAATCAGTGTTGCTGAGAGAACTGAGTCTAATTCTCTCGCAAGTAAATGACTGCGGTACCGAAGTATGGAAATGAGATGCTCAGTGGATGTGCAGAGGGAAACACAAGAGCGGAGAATCAGGAAGAGAAGACATAAATAAAACACTCTGATCACAACAATGTTGTATTTTACCCACGCACTCAAGATTTCATCATGTTCACTCAAGTGATAGAGATTGAAACAGCTTATTCTGAATTCCACACCCATGACGCAAAAAGGTCCAGCCGCATTCCCACAGGAGATAACAAGTCGTAACGGTATGCTAATGACTGGCAAATGTTACGTGAGACGGACGCCCCTCCGGTTTCAAATCTGTCGGACCGCAAGTCTTCCGAACCACTTCGTCCCAAGCGTCTCTTCTGTTGCCCTAAACAAAGTCAAAAAAGACAGCAGACTGTTGCGCCTAATGCTTCAGGAATACATGATAGATGCTCAGTCATTTAATATCACCTTGTTGCTCATCAATCACCGCTGACATTTAGCAAGCATCTCCTCCCTTTCCTGGAGAGAAGCCTTTTAGGGTATTAAAATGACAGACAGAATGCTGGTAATGAGCTTCTAATGGTACTAGATTATATGGTGGTTTCCAGGTAAGACTTATTCAAGCCTCTAATCATATAATACGGGTCTGATGAAGGCCTCGTGTGGAAGAACTCCCGCTGCGTGTGCTATAGCTATGTCATTGTTCGGACAGGATAATGTTCATCATTTCCTCAGAATATTCTAGGTCATGCAAATGAACTCAGAAGAAAGAGGAGAGAATATATAATGACATCGCTTTTGGAGTGAACAATCCTCTCATTTGTTCACCTGCCTTCCTGAATCCCTCAGCGTCTCGATGACAGACGGACGGACTGAAGACAAGGCCGGAGCCGCAGAGACCAAATTGGACAGATGGGAGTTGATTTATGGGCAATTATTCTGAATGTGCTGGCAAGGGCATCACAATTCACATCAGGAAGCACAATCGCTCGGCTAACGTGGGCAAAGATCCTGCAGAACTAACACTGTAAAGAGGCAAATCACAGCTTTGTGCAACGGGAAACGGCGAGTTACGCAATGTGTTCATTCAAATAAAAAGGCATGGCTTGATGTGTTATGTATTTTTAACTCTTGTGCTGTGCAATCTTAGATGTAAAGCTCAGACTGAATGCCTAATGTCGGCTGTTAGTTCTAATGAGGACAAACACAACGTGTCATGCCTGAGACTGACTGATCACTGACCCTGGGAAGTTTGTATTAAATTCATCCTGAATACAGCATGGCTTAAGGAAATATATATATATATTTTTTTTTATTATATATATATATATATATATTAGTTTAAATCTTCAAATGACAAAAAAGGAACAAGAACATATTTTCCAACCTTAAAATACCTTTTGGGTTGTATCCAAAGTAGGCCAAAAGTTTGGAAACATTACTATTTGTAATGTTTTTGAAAGAAGTTTCTTCTGCTCATCAAGCCTGCATTTATTTGATCAAAAATACAGATTTTTTTTTTTTTTTTTATATTGTGATATATTATTACAATTTTAAATAATTGGTTTTCAATTTATTATACTTTAAATTATCATTTATTTCTGTGATGCAAAGCTGAATTTTCAGGATCATTACTCCAGTCTATCACATGATCTTTTAGAAATCATTCTAATATTCTGATTTATTATGAGTGTTGGACACAGTTCTGCTGCTTAATATATTTGATGAACAAAAGGTTAAAAAGAACTGCATTTATTCAAAATAAATATATATATATATTTTTTTTTTCTAATAATATAAATCTTCTTTACTATCACTTTATATCAACTTAACACATCCTTGCTGAATAAAAGTATTGATTTATTTCAAAAAAAGAAAGAAAAAAAATGACTGATTACTGACCAGTCGTGTATATTGTTGTTACAAAAGATTTCTATTTTTAAAACATTTGCTTCTTTTTGTTACTTTTTATTCATCAAAGTATCCTAAAAAAGTATCACATGTTATGAAACAATATTAGGCAGCAGAACTGTTTCCAACTTTGATAATGAATCATCATATTAGAATGATTTCTAAAGGATCATGTGATAGACTGTAGTAATGATCCTGAAAATTCAGCTTTGCATAACAGAAATAAATGATCATTTAAAGTATAATAAATTGAAAACCAATTATTTTAAATTGTAGTAATATATCACAATAATTATTACATTTTTTTTCTGTTATTTTGATCAAATAAATGCAGGCTTGATGAGCAGAAGAAACTTCTTTCAAAAACATTAAAAATAGTAATGTGTCCAAACTTTTGGCCTGTACTGTATAAAAACACAATATATATTGAAAATACATAAAAATGGCCTAAAGTTATGAGGAAATACAGTAAAGTACAAAGTATTGAAAATATATTTATTTGGCCATTTGTTATATAATATGCTAAACAGTCCATCAGCTTCAGAAAATAAATGCAATTTTAAATTGAAATATTTAGTTTTTCAAAAAGTGTCCTTGCCATGGAAAAATATTATTGTACTTGTTGAATATACTTTAGTATACAGTGTGAACTGCATGTAATGTTTTTGGAAGCTTAATTGCATGTTAATTGCAATTAAACAAATGTATTACTATTTACATTTATATAAAATTCAATTAGATGATCTTCACGGTGCTGCTTTTTGACTCACTGAAATAGTACAATCTTTAAAAGCATAATTTCATAATTTTTCACAAGGCAAGTGAACAAACAAAACCAGCAAGCGAACCAGCATCTGTTTTGAGCCGCGAACGGACTCGTCCTGGCGGCGACGCAAAGGAATGTTCATGTATTGTTTCCAACGCAATTAAAATTGCACGGTAAAAATCACCGCCTGTACGAGGAAATCATTTCTGAATGGTGTCTAATAGGTTCACAGCGCTCCGTACATTAGCAGTCAGACAGTGACAGGTGTCAGTTCCCATCGGGAGAGCACACCTGAGCCAGATGTGGACTGAGCATGTGCAGGTGCTTCACTGGAAGAGCAAGAGCAGGTGTCAGACACACACACACACACACACACACACACACACACACACACAGATGCTTTCTCTTAAAACCACTGAAAACAAGATGAAACCGAGCACATTGCCTGTCCATCTGCATGGATATCTGCACCTATATTCACGTATACGTCCATCTTTTAAATGAGTTTTAGGTTTAGATTGATTTTACCTTTATTATTTTAAAAGGTAAAAGGTAATTTCATTTTATTGTTGACAATACAACTCTCTTTGAATAATTTGTCTTGTACGTGAAGGTTGCCAAATCCTCCTCCTGCCAGACTCACACACCGCTAATACTGGATCCAAGCCTAATCATTCTTGACTTTATTAAACAGATGTTCCTCTGGGCTCTTGTGTATTTGGGGAAACTTTGGGTCAAAACTTTTGGGTTTTCAGCAGTGCTGGAGCAAATCAAGTACTTGAGTAAAAGTCCAGAATTAAAATAGGCCTATATTACTCCAGTAAAAAAATAAAGATACTCGTTTTCAAAAGTAAAATTTCAAAAGTACTTGATAACTAAAGTATAGCCTAAAGTATTTCTTCTAGTCAGTATTGAATCAGAGAGTGGTCGACTCCAGGACAGCTGCGGTTGGATCAATCCGATTGAATTGTTCAGTGGAATATGTGTGAAACAGTTCTTCATGTTCCCTGGTAAGAATCAACTCATTCGGAGACGGTTTCTTCAGTTGGAAATAACGAGGAACGACATGTTTTTATGGAAAGTAGTGGAGTAAAAAGTATAATATTATGCTTTGGAATGTAGTGAAGTAAAAGTAATAGTTTCCCAAAATGAAAAATGTTACTGTCCAACACTGGTTTCGAGTCAAATCAGCAGGGAGGATTTATAAAAATTTTTTTTAAAAAAATTATACAAATAAATAAAAAGAATATTACACAGACAGACAGACAGACAGACAGACAGACAGACAGACAGACAGACAGAGACAGACAGACAGACAGAGAAAGACAGACAGACAGACAGACAGACAGACAGACAGAGACAGACAGACAGACAGAGAAAGACAGACAGACAGACAGACAGACAGACAGACAGACAGAGACAGACAGAGACAGACTGACGGACTGATCGATGCCGGGATGGGGATCTAGTAACATTGCCGTGTTCAGTCCCGGAACGCGCGCTGTGTGAACAAAAGTCGTAATAATGGCGTGTCGTAGTGATGACGCTGAAGCCGGGATTGTTCGCCAGCTGTGAAACGGTACGTAATGCGCAAGTTTATGATCTAATCAGAGGGGAAAAAAAATGCACAAGCGTGGTTTTGCGAGAGAGAAATAAGCAAACTTAAGCAAACATAAGACGCTGCTGAGACATTACAGGTCACATCGATGTCTCGTGTGTTTACGGGATTTTTACGGGTTGTGTGTGAACGCACTCTCTGATTCTGGAAAATCACTGGCAGTGTGAATGAACCACAATCAAACGAACCCGGGTCAAATCCCGGGTCACTTTATCCGTGTATTTTCCGGAATCTCAGTGTGAAAGGGGGATGGATAGATAGATAGATAGATAGATAGATAGATAGATAGATAGATAGATAGATAGATAGATAGATAGATAGATAGATAGATAGATAGATAGATGATAGATGGATAGATAGATAGATAGATAGATAGATAGATAGATGATAGATAGATAGATAGATAGATAGATAGATGATAGATAGATAGATAGATAGATAGATAGATAGATAGATAGATAGATAGATAGATAGATAGATAGATAGATAGATAGATGTTCGTTCTTCCATTGAAGCACAAAATCATTCTCATTAAAGCAAATGAGACACAAACCAAATACTGACCTTCTGAAATACAATGACATGCAAAACACCCTCAAACCATTCCCGATTCATCCATTCAGTGAAATCACAATGCTGATGATATGATTTGGAATAAAATAAACAGCTAATTTTCTCTAGTGGTTTCAGACTTTTGCGCCCAAGCTAATTTTCTGTAAAATATACTAAGCTGCACTAGGTCAGATACTTTACAGGTCAAACCAGCTTCAACAATCAGGATTTCTCAGTTTTCCACAACAAAACCAGGAGGAAATCTTGCCGTCTCCATCGCCACAGATTGAGGAGAAGCTGGTGAGGAATGGAGGAGGAATCCATGTAAACCTCTAGTCCAGCTCACAGACTGCGTCCGGGTTTAGCTGTCGCTCAGTAACTCAAAGCTGCTGCTGCTTCAGAGCTTCATTAAAGAACGGTTTAAGTCATGATGGAGAGAGATGCTCAGTATTTGTCTATCTGAAAGAATCAAGCGTGGATGAAAACTTATACACATGAGTCCCAGAATACATCTCTGGAGCTTCTGTAGAGGATCATGATGAGGAAAGACTCGGATTGAAGTTTCCCAAAGTTGTCAAAACAAACTGTTTCCCCCTTTTTCCTATATTGTCCCTTCCATAGCAACTGCTTCAAGTGATATTCCGTGAATTGATTGGTTCCATTTGTTTACATTAGCTAACATGAACTAAAAATGAACAGTTGTATTTGTATTAACTAATGATAACAAAGATAAAAAATACTGTAAGAAATAAATTAATTAATTTAATAATTAATGCATTAACTAACGGACCTTATTATAAAGTGTTACCAAATTATTTTATTTTATTATATTAAAATGTATTTTTTATTAAAGTGCAAGTTAAAGCCATTTTTATGGTTGCCACATTTGTTCTATCATGAACCAGCACCACAGATGTTAACTTTAATCACTTCATGAAATCAAACAGAACCCCCCAACACCCCCCCCCCCCCCCCCCAAAAAAAAATTAATATTTATTTGCATTTATTTTTACACTGTGTAAAATAATCAAGAGCTGTACAAAAACCTGTATTTTTAAATAAAATCATATCTCCAGTGTATTGCTTTATATTTTATTTAGTGCACAATAGTATACAGTAAAACATTTAAAAAATTTAAAATATCAAGACCTGTTCTGTTGTTCTGTTGTTCATATATATATGAAATTGGTAAAATGTGGTTGGAAAAAAAATATGATCAGAATATGGACTTGCACTGTATGCATGCACTGTACAATAATGCAACTATAGTCTGATTGATTTGTACCCTTCTGGGTTCATACACAGACCGAACGAAACACAAGCAACATGGAGCCGTAATGAAACTGCCAGACAAAGATGCAGGTTAAAGTTTGATTTCTTTCATCAGAACTGTGGAAGTTGAATAAAGAAATGCATTCATTTATGATGAACTTTCTTAGTGGGCAGCGGGGTTAAAGTGTCATGATTATCCCTTCATGCCAGGGTCACTGAACTCCGTCAGCGTATGACTGCGGGACTAATTATTCCACATGTCCTGCTGCTTAAAATAATGAGGTTTTGATCTGACAGGGTTCGGTGTGTGTTGTGTGGTTACGGGCCGGTGATTTTTATCGTTATCTGGGTAATTAACTCCAGAGCAAGATGAGTAAAAATATGACCATACAGAGCATATATGTCAAGTCATTATCGCTGGAATACTATCGACTCGCGTGTTAACATGCATAACCCGTTGAAGGTGTCGAAACCCTATAGTTTGTGTTCTTGTTCTGCTATTAAGTGATTATCAGCTCTGCTTTGACAGCACACAATCTTTAAGCCCCACAGAGACTTATCAGATAAAAGGCTTATATTTAATTTGTAACTCTGCATGATACTGAATATGGTTTATAAATAGATGTGTTAGCTATGCCATGCTCTGCCCTTCGTCTGATTCGCCCACACTGAATCTCTCATGCGCATAAACAGTGTCCATCACTAGAGAAAACACATTAATGCACATGCATAAACAGTTAAATGTGCATTTCACATTAATAAGCATGAGTGACACTGACGTGCGCATGCGTGAACGCCTCCACTGGCACACACACACACACACACACAGGCGTAATGTGCATCTTTGACCGATGCTAATGTGTTGTAATTTAGTGTAATTGAGTGCGAGGCTGTCCGGAGTTCATCTCAGGCGTGGATGAAGTCGCACAAACACACTTATTTGGTCACAAAGTCGAAGGCGAGTCAAACGAACAGCTTCCAAAGGTTAAACAAATGATTTGTGCTCCGGATCTAATTGCCTCCCCACGGCATGTAATCAAAAAGCCGAGACATGATCGCATTAGGATGAATTAAACAGGCACAAAACCTTCCTGTGACCCATCCTGATCTGATCAAAGTTCTGACCTGTCCCGATGTGAGAATAATGAGGAAAACACTACAGACTAACAGAAGGCTGAATGTTTTTAGGCCTGCAGCTAGTGTGTGTGTGTGTGTGTGTGTGTGTGTGTGTGTGTGTGTGTGTGTGTGTGTGTGTGTGTGTGTGTGTGTGTGCGTGTGTGTGTGTGTGTGAGAGAGATTTTTTAAGATGTACTAAGATTTTTAAAAGAAATGTTTTCGTCTATTAAGGAGGGATGCATTAAATTAATCAAAATGACATTAAACACTTTTATAATGTTATACAAAAGATTTCAATTCCAAATTAATGTCCTTTTGAACTTCCCATTTATGAAAGAATCGTGTAAAATAAAATGTATCACGGTTTCCACAAAAAATCTGAAGCAGCACAACTGTTTTCAACACTGATAATAATCATAACTATTTTCTTGAGCATCAAATCATCATATTAGAATGATTTCTGAAGGATCATGTGACACTGAAGACTGGAGTAATGAAGACTTTCATCACAGGAATAAATTACACTGTACTATATATTCACATACAAAACAGTTCTTATAAATTGGAAAAATATTTCACAATATTACTGATTTTACTGTATCAGTAGAATGCAACTGCAATGTAACTATGTCACCTTAAAATAAAGTGTAACCAAAAATCTTACTGACCCCAGTCTTTTGAATGATAGTTTATATGTATTAATGTAATTATTATTTTTTTTTTGGGATTCATCTGAAAATCCACTCCGAATGGATTTTCTTGCTCAAAGTACATCTTAAACCAGCTCATGCGGGTTTGCTAGTCTTGTGTGGTTTCCCAGACTGGCCTGTTGACTGGTTTTAGACTGGTTTTGTGTACTTTTCAGCTCAGGCTGGGAGACCAGTTTAAAACCAGCTAAGATCTAAAAACAGATTCGAGTTAATTTGACCTTACATTTCATATAATAAAACAATTTGTGATCAAAATGAGCGTGCGCCATTTCTCCATGTTGCTTTACTGACAAGTGCTTGAAGTTTAACAGCAACAATGGCGTTTAATCACTCGCTTGCTGGAATAATGTTTTGCAAAGTGGAAATGCTCGCCGTACGGATATAGCAGTGAAATGTAAGATATGTCCTGATAAAACAAAACCCTCTCAACCGCGTGAAGCAACACACTGACAGCTGCCAACCTCGTCATGAAACTATATCCTCATGACCTTCTTTCAAGCATTTAGTTATAAAGCATTTATCTCAAAGTGTTGTCGGTTTCAACAACTTATATTTAAGACTGTTCATCTCTCTCTCTCTCTCTCTCTCTCTCTCTCTCCTCTCTCTCTCTCTCTCTCTCTCTCTCTCTCTCTCTCTCTCTCTCAAACGTGTTTTTGCCATGAAAAGTTTAAAGTCTGCTCTATTTCGTCATCTATTTTAATCATCGATAATCAATCGTATTAACTCGCAGTTGGTAATGTCTTTCTCCTGATTTTCTTCCAGAAGCATTTGCTGACTAATCCCATATTTTGCTGATTTAATGGCACATGAAACAGAACATTAGAGAGAAGGAAAAAGACTCTGCTATTTCTTGATGTTTGTCCCGTAGCTGAACGCCAGCAGTGGTCATTACCGCAGCGCTGAACCTGTGAGTCCTGAGGCTGCAAACGCTCTCCTGTCCTGATCCTCGTTCCAAACATAACCTATAAAAGAGCTGACGTTTCACACAACTAAAATCTGCCACAATTTGATGGTTTAAGAAACCAATTTGTAAAGGAAGTGTTTGTGAATACTTCTGTTTCTCCGCCATGATGTGTGTATTCGCTGTGCTGAATGTTTCTGAGCGCACACACAGCATGTGCTTATCACAGAAGAAAGAGAGATTTCGCCCACACATCTGACTCGCTCACTGGCTTTGATGCAGCTCCTATTGGTTGTTTTTCAGTGTTTTGTTCTTCTGAATCATTCGAATACAAGTGATTTTTGCCATATGTTGCTTTGTCTATGTATCTCATCTGATCTAGTTTAAATGACCCCCCAAAAAAACACAAAAAAAATCTACACTGTAAAAAATTATATGATCAATAACTTATGACAACATCTGCTTTTACATAGCCATTTTCAACTTTTTAAAATAAGATATACAAGATTCAACTAATTTTTTTAAAGTCGGTTTAATGTAATTTAAGTTGAAATAACTTAATCCTTCAAGTTGATTATAGCTACTTCAAATTTTTTATCTATTTTAAATGACAAAAACAACAACAAGCAAACTTGAATCCAGATCATGAACAGTATTTGCAAAAACTAGATTCCGTAAAATATTGTTCTGAGTATCTATTAATTTTCCATCAATCAGCAGGTCAGCTTCAGTGGGAAACATTGTAGGCCTATTCATAGGAAATCAATATAAATGTATATTTTTTTTTTATGTTTCTGAAATAGTTCATTATACATCACTGTCACTTTTGATCAAATGAATGCATCCATGCAGAATAAAAGTATTAGCTTCTTTAAAAATCATATTGTTTACTTATTACCTTATTTGTAATTTGTTATATAGAATTTATTTGCAGAATTGTTTCATGAATATTGAATGTGGATATCTCAAATGAGATACATTTTTTTAAAGATAAACAAAATTTCCCATGAAACGTCTGGAGAGAGGGAATGGAAGGGAAGGGAAATTGGAAAGGGAAGGGAAAATAGGAAAGGAAGGGAAGGGACAATGGGAAAGGAAAGGAAAGGAAAGGAAAGGAAAGGAAAGGAAAAGGAAAGGAAAGGAAAGGAAAGGAAAGGAAAGGAAAGGAAGGAAAATGGGAAAGGAAAAGAAAGGAAGGGAGAAAATGGGAAAATGGGAAAGGAAAGGAAAGGAAAGGAAAGGAAAGGAAAGGAAAGGAAGGAAAATGGGAAAGGAAAGGAAAGGAAAGGAAAGGAAGGAAAATGGGAAAGGAAAGGAAGGGAGAAAATGGGAAAATGGGACAGGAAAGGAAAGGAAAGGAAAGGAAAGGAAAGGAAGGGAGAAAATGGGAAAGGAAAGGAAAGGAAAGGAAAGGAAGGAAAATGGGAAAGGAAAGGAAGGGAGAAAATGGGAAAATGGGACAGGAAAGGAAAGGAAAGGAAAGGAAAGGAAAGGAAAGGAAAGGAAAGGAAAGGAAGGGAGAAAATGGGAAAGGAAAGGAAAGGAAAGGAAAGGAAAGGAAAGGAAAGGAAAGGAAAGGAAAGAAAAGGAAAGGAAAGGAAAGGAAGGAAAATGGGAAAGGAAAGGAAAGGAAAGGAAGGGAGAAAATGGGAAAGGAAAGGAAAGGAAAGGAAAGGAAAGGAAAGGAAAGGAAAGGAAAGGAAGGGAGAAAATGGGAAAGGAAAGGAAAGGAAAGGAAAGGAAAGGAAAGGAAAGGAAATGGGAAAATGGGAAAGGAAAGGGAAATGGGAGGAAAGGAAAGGAAAGGAAAGGAAAGGAAAGGAAAGGAAAGGAAAGGAAAGGAAAGGAAAGGAAAGGAAAGGAAAGGAAAGGAAAGGAAAGGAGTTTTTCCTTACTCATGTCATGTGATGAAGAGCAATAAGGACCTGTGTCGGAGATGCACCGATCTGGAGGGTGAAAAACCCCTTTCTGACTTTCATTGTTCGGCCAGCTCAGCGTCTGATATACGCTTTTTTAGAGTGAGTATTATTTCTTTCCTCCTCCTCCAGGGTCACTCCCACAACTCAACAAGCGCACAAACATGTTGAGTTGCTTTTATTAGACAGCAGTTAAGTTAATGTTCAAGAACTGACTCTAAATCTTGAGGTTCATTTCTTAAATTTCCCCAGTGACACATTTGTAAGGTGAGGTGTGTAATTTCTGCTCCTCGAGCATCACCAGGTGGAAGTTCAAAAATAATGTTTGCAGGTTTCCGGAACACTCTGCCATTGGTCAAACAAACAGAAGCCCCGCCCTCAAACTCACGCCATTGGTTGAGCCAGCGTTGCTGTGCCAGGCTGGTTGAAGAGCACTGCCAATTTCTGTTAACACTTTCCAAAGAGTTGTCTCTGCATATTAATCTAGGACAGAGGAAAGAAATTTACTATAACAAATAAACAAATCACCTCTAAAGGTGTACATTTTTAGATGCGATTTATAGTGGAGGACATATATAGATCTGAAAAAAAAAGAAAAAAAAAACTGTTCAGTTTCTTATCCAAATACATACATTAAACAATATCTTGTTTAGAGCATAAAAGTTGCTGTTTTTATTTTGTGAAAAGAAACGCATGTAAAAAAAAAAAAAAAAAAAATCTCAGTTGAATATAATATAATGCTTAAATACTTTTAATATAAAGGATTTAAGTACAAATATGCATTATGGTCAGAGAGCTATTAATACAAACATACATTAATTATTATTATTTACAATTTGCAATCTTTTAATATAGTCGTACTAAGTCAGTCTGTCTCAATTTGGGGATTATTTTATTCAGGAACAACCCTATTTTATGAGCTTTTCCTCATATATAAGTGGATTTTTTTCCTCATTGTCTTTTTAATATAAAGAATTTAAGTCTTTGATACAAAGATACATTATTGTCAGAAATCCAAACTGCAATGCAAACCCAAAAATGTTTATCTTTTCTGTTCTCAACAATTTGCAGTCTTTTAACATTGCGGCGCTAAATCAGTCCGTCTTGATTTGGCATTAAATCCTAAATATGAGCTTTTCCTCATATATAGTTGGTAATTTGGAAGTAATTCTATGTCGAGTCATTCCGAGATGTATGGCTAATTTAAATGAGCAGGATAGTCATATGTAACCCAGTGCACGCCATATTAGCGAAACCCCAAGCTGTCGTTCACTATACCGAAATAGCTCAGAGATAAAAAGTTAGTTTGGGAAAACTGACTTTCCGAACCTTGCATGCACTTCGCCACCGTAACTTTCTCAGATTATTCATCACAAGCCTTTGATGGCGGTCCGCGGAGTCTAGCGCGAGAGCACTGGGACTGAGCGAGCTCGTTGTTCTCCAGCAAACTACAGTGTTTCTTATGCTCATGAGGCGAGCCAAGAGATAGAAGTGGATCTTTGACAAACCAAGGGAAGGAGAAGACAAAGAAAAGAGGGTCAGATCAAAGCCTAGATAGTGAAAAAGCCATTTGCTAACTATCATAATGCAAGCAGAGAGGACAAAACCGCAATGCCAGTTAGTCCGTGTGCATCCCTCTTTACCTCTTGTCACTGTATAAACGCCAAGCCTCGGGCAAGAAAGTGATATGATTCATACTTTTCAGACTGGAGAGTATTTTTGCCCGAAGGTTTGTTTGATGCAGTAACATAATCACAGTATGACAGCAATTTTGTTTGTACGACAACATAATCTGAGCAGAGAGCAGCCATGATGACAGTAGTTTCATTTGGAGGAATTACTCTGCAAAACTGCTGATTCTGAGGTTTAAAGTGGTTGTTTTTTTCCGCTCAGATGAAAGTAACAAACCAGCTGAAGCTGTAGAAATGCCTGATGATGATTTTAAAGGTAAAGCTGAATCAGACGCTGGCTGAAGGGAAACTCGGCCACCCAGATCCCATAGCAGAGAAGCTTCTGATTCTGCCGTGAACTAATCCTTTTAGGCCGACACCGTCTAACTGAACACTCCTTCACTCTTTGAAGCTCTTCTCCCCTCGGAGAACTACAAAAGTCATTTTTTTTGTCCTTTGTCTGGAGGCTGACCCAAGATTAGAAGTGAAAACAACTTGCCCACCTCAACCTACTTTGACACTTGTCTCGTTCCCTCGTCTTTGACTCTGTTTCTGCATTGGCAGCAGGTCTGGGATTAGATCTAAGAATGATTATTTGATATATATATATATATATATATATATATATATATATATATATATCCATGATCATTGCACTTTAAATTCCAACCATGTCCTACCATCCAAAATTGTCAGAATTTAAAGCGAATATAAAGTCCTTCATTTTGGCAGCGATAGTTAAGCGCTCAAGGCGATCTCGGGAGGAACTCCAAATGCGCTTTGCATTGAAATCTCTCTCAAAAGGTGTGTGTTTTCACTTTATTTTCACATTTGCATGATTCCACAAGTTTTTGGAGGTTAAAAGTCACCATAAAAATTTAAATTAAAATGTAATGACACAGAGGAGGATTTTAAAAGAAGAGCAAAACTGTCAATGACACACAGAAACTTAAAGGTTTTCCATTATGCAAAATTGAGACTCGAGGGTTTAACTTCTTAAAATGCCACCTGAAAGTGCATAAATTAGGACAGAAATATATTACCATTACATAAGTAGGACAATCCATGGCTAGTGCATTTAAAGATTTTAATGCATGATGTGGAGGTAAAGAACCCCCCAACAAATGGTTTAATGCACATCTGGCCATGGATTATCACGCTTATACCACGGTCATTTACCAGCATTGACAACCTACAGCTGTTATTGATTTGCAGAGCAATATTTGACCGAAAGGGCACAAATGAAGGTTCATTTTCGTCATTTACGGCTCTTTAGATCAAGCATTCTGCCCGCTTTATATCATACACAGAGATAAAGTAGTGCATAAGATTACATTTATTTGAATGAATGAATAGCATTTACTTGAATTAATTATCGAGAGAGAGAGAGAGAGATAGAGAGAGAGATGAGAGATGCGTGTGTGAATTACCTGCATCTGTTCAGCGTCTCTCTCTAACAATGAAGCTGTAAGTTTAATTCCTTCAAAACCAGCAATATTACCCCCTCGTTGCTGAGAAATATAATGTAGCGAATAAGTAGTGAAGCTATTTTATTAATACAAGTCATTGATAACAAGTTTCTGTGCTTCTGAATGTTTCTGTGTGTGCACAGTGTGATCTCCGAGTGACGTGTGTGTGTGTGTGTGTGTGTGTGTGTGTGTGTGTGTGTGTGTGTGTGTGTGTGTGTGTGTGTTTCTGTAAGTGTGTGCTTTAATGAAAACAGTGCACTAATATAGAACGGTAATTAAACTGACTTGGAACTACCGTAAACTGTATTATTGAAAACCTTTTAGCCAATCAGAATCAAGTATTCAGTCAGACTATGGTATAATAATTCTTATTTTCACTACAAAAATTATAAATAATGTTGCATTATTCTAAATTAATGTTTGGATGGGCTGGCCAACAAAAACAACTGTGTGAATGGAAAGTAGACTTAACTATAATATAATATAATATAATATAATATAATATAATATAATATAATATAATATAATATAATATAATATAATATAATATAATATAATATAAATTCATGTCATTATATAACAGCAAATAATACATTTGTATTTCAATTTAAATGTGATTTCTTTTTTTTGTCTTTTTTTTAATTTATTTTTTTTACCTGATATCATCCATGAAAATGAATTCTGTCTGTATAAAGTCATGACTTTAGGTTGATTCAGTGATTTTTTTTCTTTCTTTTTTTTTTTTTTTTTTGAAAAATAAAAACAGTAATAAAAAATAAAATAAAAAAGTTTTTTTTTTAAATTTTTTTTATTTTAATGATTTTTAATTTTTTATGTACATGTACAAAACAATCTGTAATCCCAATTATTTGTATTGCACACTAATACCATCCAAAATGTTATAGTCATGACAGTTCGAAACATAATGAATGAAAAATCACTTCAAGTTCTAGTCCAATTTTGTTACGCTTTGATAATGTCTGAAACACAGTGCTAAGAGCTGTTTCCCATTCATCTTGCTGTCAGCATACAGAAATACAGCATTGCATTATTGTACTGAACACCACTTGAGACAAATGTGTCTTACTTACGAGGCTCCATAGCCAAACCCTAGGCCTTTAGTTTATGAAACACATTTGTTTTAAAATTCATATCATCCCTCTCCAAAAAAAGACAAATGCTCTCGACCCTAACGTGATCATGGTTTATGCTTTATGCTTTAGTTTACAGTATTGCGTATGCATATGCATGCAGCTGAAGGAGATGGTGTACTCAAACACGGTGAGACATCTGACAGAGCATCTTTGGGTTCATGTCATCTTACATCTGTGGCCTGGAAGCACAAGTCTTCACACTGCAGTGGTGTGTGTGTGTGTGTGTGTGTGTGTGTTAGTCTCAGCAGACGTGCCAATCTGACGGATGGTCCCTCAGTATGATTCTGTCAAACAGTGAGGTGAAAAGGGCACATGAAGGTGAAGCTGTGTTTGCTTTCACATATAACACAAGATCAAGTCCTCCGGAGGAACAGCAATGATGCCGGTTGAGTCAGGAATAGATGAACTCATGAATTTGACAACAGATGAACAGAAAACACGGCGAGGTCCTGCGAGAGGTATGGCCTGCACCCGCCACACTCTTACCTTGCAAATAAACACGTTCGATATTGACATGAAAATCTATTTACGCCTCACCAGAGCCAATCTAAAGCTCACAACACGGGACGGCCATCGTGATGAAGGCTGAGACATCGAATCCGGTGTAATATGTAAATCTTATGACAGATATCCAGATAACGCTTTCAGTCACAGGTCTGAGCTTGTCTACATTTCTGCAATCCCATGTTCCCATAAGAATTGAAATAAAAAAACATGAGACATGTCAGTACGTCTCTGTAGTAAACATCTGAGACCCTGAGTACACTCTCAAGTGCTCCTGTAGAGAAGTACATTTACTGGCTATAGTGCTGCTTGAGATTCAGATATGTGTGTGTGTGTGTGTGTGTGTGTGTGTGTGTGTGTGTGTGTGTGTGTGTGTGTGCATCAGTGGGGTTTTAAAATGAGGTGAAGTCCTCACAGTTGTTGTTTTTACATATATATATCTCACCTCTTGTTTAGAATTGCATTTGGTCTTTATGTAATGTTTATTTAACCAGTGAACATATATATATATACTCAGGGGCGTCGAACTGGGGGTAAAACCAGTACTGATTACCAGGGCCCCAAGGGGAAAGAGGGCCCTTGAAAAGCCTGGAATATATTTTTATTTTACCTGGATATTTTCATTTCCTAATTAAACTTCCTAATGAATGTAAGATGAAATGTAAAGTTAGTGTATTGGCTGAATAACTTGGTTGATTGATTGACTGGTCCCACCTCTTGCTAATGCGCCAAATGGTTTAGTCCATCTGCACGCATTTTTTTTATGTTAGTTAGTGGAGCATCTGGAGGAGCGCAAACTTCTGCTGTAGAAAGCCAAATCAGGCCACCAAAAAAAGAAATGAAAGACAGGAGAAGGAAAGAAAACAAAATGAGGGGAAACAGTGGTAACTGACTTCTTTTCAAAGAAAGGTGAGCACAATCTAGAACACAACATCTATAGTGCTAAACTGCTTGAATATCTCAACGATCGTTAGTGCTAAAAATGAACTGAGACAACCCACTGAAAGAGCAGAACATACACTTTCAGATGATCATTTGGTTAGGCTATACATGTAATCTGTGGTAAAGGCTAAATAAATAAACTGTACACTAACAATTCTGTTTGTATTAAACACATCATTATAATAGCCTAAATTGAAACCTGTTTAATTTTAAATTAATAGGCTATAATATCTAAAATTAGCAATTTTATAGCCTACATTGGGTGTTATACAAAAACATATTGTAATATAATTTTAAGCTTAACCTTAACCTTAGTAACCACAGTAAAGTAGGCTAGAGAATGTTGGGAAAGGAGGTTTGAAATGTGTGTAGACATGCACACACGACAAATTATCGGGGGGTTGAGGAACATGGGGGCCCAGGATCTTGTGCTATGCCCCTGTATATACTGTATATGCACTTACCTTGGTTCAGGTGTTTATCTGACAAAATGATTTGGTAAAACAGGCAAACATCAGCTACAGATTTTATTTAAAAATGCAGAGAAAAACTAAAAGCTCACAGGAAAAAGCATGCACTGACTACACCATAATCAGTTAATAATAATTGGTTGGTTTTGCATGTGTTCATAGTTTCTTTGTATGACAGTCTGGCCAAAAATGATGTCGCAAAATTTGGCATGTTTCATAAAAAAGACAAAAAAGCACAACTATGCAATATTCTGGCCAAATCTTTAATAGAATAAAGGGTGAAGATGTCAATTTTCATAGGCTAGACATTAATTTTAGCCACTATTGTGTATCACACACACACACACACACACACAACACTCTCTTTGAGCTATTTTTGAGTCATGTGGAATGGTTTGACGAGCCTCGGGCTGTGTATTAAGTCTGATGATCAGTGACACTAGTTTATTAATCACGGATACGTGGAATTCATGGAAGCAGAAAACGTACAGTTTTGTGTCAGACTTCCGATTGTTTTTAGAAATCATTTTAAATCCAGCATATGAATTCATCTTATATATTTGTACATTTGCATAATTGGTCATGTTTTTAATTCCAATGCACACAACTCACGCACCGAGAGGATCAGTATGCATGCGGTCCATCAGTGATCTCGTTCCACAGCGTCACTATTATTCTCTGCAGTCTTTGTGATTCAAGTTAGTTCTTACTGCCATGAATCTTCATTTTGTTCTGTCCCGCTTCTTTTATGTCCCCTTTATTCCCCGTGGCTAACAATCAGACACCCGTGACTGTCATTAGCTCGCTGACAAGCAGAATAACTTGCAAGCTATTTCCTCTGATGGAGTAGTGTGTGTGTGTGTGTGTGTGTGTGTGTGTGTGTGTGTGTGTGTGTGTGTGTGTGTGTGTGTGTGTGTGTGTGTGTTTCGATGTTCCTTTAAAGACGTTACTGTTGGTTTTAGGTTAAAAATAGAGCTGTTAAAAGTTTAATCAAATTGATTGCATTAAATGTCAATTGCATGATTAAAATAATGGTATGCATGTCTGAAGATGAATAAGAAGGATGAGGATGAATAATAAAGATATTTTAAAGTCATTACATTCTTGTGTCAAAGTAAATCACTGAAATGCCTTTAGAAGTCAATATAGTGTTTTATGTTTAAACAAAATTAATCAATGTTAATTTGACAGTCTTATATAAATTATATTACACATCTCCTTTAGCAAAATAGGCTAAGGCTATTGTAGCTCAAACAGTAGAGCGCCGGCGCTTGCAACGCTAAGGTCATGGGTTCGATTCCCAGGGAAAACAAGAACTGATAAGAATGTAAATGTGTGCCTTGAAATGCAATATAAGTTGCTTTGGATAAAAGCGTTTGCCAAATGCAAAATATTTTGAATGAATATGTTTTGTTCAGCTATAGGATACATGTCATGCACGGACCAATGCAATGCAAAAAATTCATAATCGCAGCATCTCCTGTTTTATGTTTCATCTGACGAGCTGTAATGACTATAAGCTCAGATGATCGGGACAGTTTGCTCTCGTTTAGCTTCGTTTGAACTTCTTCTCTGATACTTCAGTACACAGACTGGAACGATCCAGAACACGTTTGTGACGGGCATATCTACACACAGCGTAGTACGCCTTCATCTATCTCGTTCTGAGGACGCAAGTGAAAAAAGCAGAAACACAGAGGTCGGCGGAGGCTTGTGAGATTGCGAGAAAGAATAATGAGCTCGTCTGCTTTTAACAATCCCCCTTTTTTTCCCCTTATTTCAGAAAGCCTGCGGCAGAATTCCAGGTTTGTCGTTTGTCAGGCTACGGTCAGACTGTCAAGCGGACTATCTATTTCTGTACGGCCTTTATCTTTTACCAGCCCCGCTTCACCGGCTGCGTAATCATTATTTTACACAAAAACAGCCACTGGTGGATGTAATAAAAAGCTCTTATTAAATGCCCCATTGCATTGAGCTATTGTTGAGCATGTGACCGAGTTTGGGAATCAGCAGAGCGCTCGTCCCAAGGAAATAAACTACTCGGCCTGTTAAACACCACAAGTCCAAACCTCAGATGTAGAAAAAAGCCAACAATACATTGTATTGGTCAAAATTATAATTTTTTCTTTTATGCCAAAAATCATCAGGATATTAAGTAAAGATTATGTTCCAAGATTATGGTCAATTTCCTACTGCAAATATACAAAGTGAATGCAGCACAATCGCCAACATAAATGAACAACTTTAAAGGAGATTTTCTCAATGTTTCGATATTTTTGCACCCTCAGATTCCAGTTGTATCTCGGCCAAATATTGTCCTATACATATCCACCTTACATCACTGGAAAGCTTATTTATTCAGCATTCAGATTATGTATACATTTCAATTTCAAAAAAATTGACCCATGTGACTGGTTTTGTGGTCCAGGGTCAGAAATATGACATTAGCTCTCCTGTGCCGAACGAAACCTGCGTAATCAATCAATGTAGAGTCAAGGACAGACTGTCACGACGTTACTTCAGACCGCAATCAGGCTTTTACTCCCATTTCATACATTATACTGAGGAGAAACCGACATTACCTATTATATCCAACAATAATATCAGTTTCTCTTGAGAAACCAAATGTCCAGTCCACTCTGCTCTTGCTTTTCTACAACACATGTTGATGTATTAAGACAAACTGATGAAAGTCTCTGTACACATCAGTGTTGTTTTATCATCGCTGAGAACATATATTGTTAGTATGTTAGCAAATGAAACCTTATAGTTAACTATAATAACCCTGATAAACTCAGATATCTTTAGACTGATGTTCTCTCTCTTCCACTGAATTCAGCAATGACATAAAGCAGGAATGCATTTTCTGGGAAGAATAATAAACTGGCTAGTCCATCTTGATGCGCATTGTTCACACACTTCATCAGGTAATTATGTTTCATCTTCAGCGATTCCTGGAAGAAAATCGAGAGGTTGGATTTACTTATTTTAGCCTGCAAGACATCAGCAAGTAATAGCATTGATCCGTAACAAGAGCAAAGCATGAAGGGAAAGATTACACCCAATTATTTAGTTTTTTACCAATTCCTGAGACATTCTTGCAAACGAGCTACAGATTATGAAGTTTTGTAGACGGATTAAAGAAGGATTGTGGATTAAATCTGTTAAAAATGTGAGTTCATGTTGTCGTGTGACCTCCTGCTACTGCCATGTTCTCGTGAAATGTGTTTCCTCATTGTGTGAACAATGTCAGATACTAAAATAATGTGCAATGTCAGGTTGCATTTGCATAAATATTTGCATTCAGTTTATTAGGAAAGAATCAAGACTTCAGGATGGTTTCAAACTGTTTTAGCTCTATACTTATCAGTTGTTTTGTTGCAACTCACTTCAAACCGCATATGAATTCATTTCAGGAGTCATTTTGTTTTCTATAGTGATGTTACTTACTAATATGACCTACAATCCCCCAAAAAATCATTCACAATCTGGGTTATTATACAGCAGTGGTCAAACATGATGCCTGTCATAGGAATATTGGCATCACCCTTTATTCAAATATTATTACAAATGTGAAAAGATTTTGTAAGCATATTGCGTAGTTGCACTTGGAGTCCATTGTTTTATTTGTGATAATAAGGCAATGAAACATGACAAATTATGCAACAATTAATAACTAATTATGCTGTAGTCAGTGTATGCTTTTTCCTGTGCGCTTTTTGTTTTTCTCCAAGGTTTTTGATTTTCTCTTCCCTCATAAAAATGAAATAGTTTCCTCATAATTTTATGGTTTAATTGAACTTTTAGGGTCATTAAAAAAAAAAAAAAAAAAAAAAAAAAAAAACTGGACATTTGGACCAAATTGTAAAACTAAAACATTAAAATGTTTATATATATATATATATATATATATATATATATATATATATATATATATATATATACTACTTATTTGCTTACAGATAGTTGTTTAAGTTAAAACTAAAACTATAAAAAATATAATCTCTCTCTCTCTCTCTCTCTCTCTCTCTCTCTCTCTCTCTCTCTCTCTCTCTCTCTCGATCTCGATATATATATATAGAAAGAAAAACCTTGTGAGATTTGAAAAGAGGACCTTCAGGAGGACATGATTTCTATTGCTTGATTTTTTTCTCTTTTTTCTTTCATAAGTCTCTGGCGGTATTTAAGGACACAGACGTGGAAGCTTATAAAAGCTTTTTTTTTTTTTAAATGTAATATATATATATATATATTTTTTTTTTTTTTTATATGTGCATGGCGCATTGATTTATGATCCGAGGACAGATGGTCTGGGAAGTAGTGACCATGTCCTTTTATAATATTTAATAACAATTTCGTTTAGGCTCCAATTCTCACCGTTAACTAGTTTCTTATTATCATGCATATTACTAGGATATTGGCTGTTTATTAGTACTTATAAAGCACATATTAATGCATGACCATATTCTACATCCCTTAATCCTCCCCAATACCTAAACTTAACAACTAATAATAAGCAGTAATTAGGAGTTTATTAGGCAAAAGTCTTAGTTAATTGTGAGAATTGGACCCTAAACTAAAGTGTGACCAAATATTCAGAAAATAAACAGCAAACAGGGCGATATTTCTGATTGAGTCGCTCCAAAATAACATCAGGTCAAAGTGCGTGACATGTTTTGTTTGCCGTGTCGTATCATCACCTTCATTTTTCTTCCCAGAGACAACACTTTTATTTTTAGACAAGGCCTCGAAAAGCATTGAGCAATTGATTTAAGGTTTTAGTGGCTGCATGGGCTGACCTTTTAAAAACAAGTTGTGCGAACACAGCGGTGACTAATGTTTGTGTGGTTGTGCGTCCACATCATCACACACTTCAGGTGAATGTCTATAAAGGTTAAACATGAAAGCACAGGTTAATATCATTCAGTCTGAAGTACTCTCTGGTTTCCAGTCACATTGTTTGTGTAGCTGTAGCACGAGCCGAGCGGTTAATGTGAAGGTAACAGGGGTGACGCCTCGACAGATGCTGGGAAGCGGCAAATCCAATTGGGTGGCACATAATTAAACTGGCAGAGAGATTCCTGCGGCAAAGACGCTTACAAGAGAAACACCCCCAGCCTCTCTGCTGGAAGCACAACCATTAAATCATCACAGTCAAACATTCCTTTAAATAATATTAAGTCAAGCTCATTCCCAGAAAATCGGGCGGATCGGTGGCCTACTTTGATAGTTAGGCTACAGAAAAATAATTTCATCTCGTTTTCCATACAAGACAAATAGAAATACAGAAACAGAAGTCTTGTTTACTGAAAGAAATGCTTCAAAATGAAGTGACTCTATGCTTAAAACTAGAAAATAAGATCTGCCGATGAGTTTTCACGTTTTAGTGTATTTTTTCTGACCCCCATTGGCAGGTTTTGTTGTTATTTTAAGCATAAAGTAACTTCATTTTGATGTTTTAGACGGGATTAATCTTGTTTTATGAAATCATGTCATTTTTGCATCAAGATATAATTACTTTAGAAGCAAAATGGCACAAGATAAGTATTGCTTTAAGAAGAAAAAATAATAATCTTGTCTTCCCTTTAAATTAAGTTTATTTTTTGGCAGGTTTGTTGTTGTTTTAAGCATAAAGTCACTTCTTTTTGATCCGTTTTTCAAACTATTTATTAGACAGTTGTCTTGTTTTATGAAATCGTGTCATTTTGCAAGATAGCATTACTTCAGAAGAAAAAATGCTTTATGAAAAATGTATCAAATACTTTGTGCTTAAAAAAAACAAAACAATATCTGTTCATAAAATAATCTTGTTTTCCCTTTAAATTAAGTTTATTATTCTGACCCCACTGACAGATTTTTTATTTTTGTTTATTTTTGTTTTAAGCATAAAATCAAGATACATTTTTCAAACAAGACTTAATATCTTCAGTCATTCAGCATCTCAAGTAAATGTATCTTGATTTACGCGATATTTTACTGCAAAACAAGACAAAAACACAGAGGATGAACATCATTTGTTTGCAGTGTCAGAGCGGCCGTTTTCGGTCAGTGCAGAAGGAAGGTTGGGAAATTTCATCTCGAGCAATTAAAGAAATTAAAACTTGCAAACACAAGCACAAATGCAGAATAACACAAGGCTCCCTGGGGACCAGAGGTAAATCGGCGCTGGATCCTTCTTTATCATCCATGAATGTAAAACTCATACCGGTTGAGATGTCGCTCAAATGAAACGAAGTGTGTATATTGACAGTATTGAGAAGATCATAGAAAATAGGCCTATAGACTGCCACCGCTACATTATGTCTCCACCTGCGTCATGATCAGCCTTATTTTTCATTGTTTAGCAATAATGCACATTAATAACAGAACTCAAATTATTGAAAGACATCAAAGTGAAAACAAGGTTATTTGATGTGCATTTTGAGGCTTTTTAGAAATAGGTTTGAATGAGAGCTAGATAAATACAGTGAGATTCTCTCAGCATGACACCTATACAAAGCCAGAGCTGCGCTTTCCAATAAATCTAACATTTGCTAGGGACACAGCGGTGGTTGTCTGGTCGACTTAGAAAGCAGGAATGAACACCTCCGAGCGAGCGTGACTCCAGCCCGAGTCTTCGCCGAGCCGTACAAGCATCACAATCTGATTTGAGTCATTCTCGGAGGTGAAGAGTTACCCAGCAATCTTGGTAAGGCCTCGGGCCCTCGTGGCCAGCCAACAAAGACCGCCCAGGATAAGAACAACAATGCATGCTTTCAAACTGATTTTCAAAAGGGACGTTTGAGAGCAGGAATAAAAACACACTCTTTGAGAAAATGGAGCATATTGTGTGCTTTCACTACACCTACACCGGGTCAAACACTGACTCTTCAGTTCTAGCTTCAGTCTCCTTCCTCTTTTGGAGAAATCCTGACACACAACATTGCCAAATGTAACACTAAAAACACCTATCCATGTTCAAACTCCAAGCTACAAAACTTTACAAATGTATGTGTACAAGTAATAAAATGAAACTGTTAATGTTTAATTTAGAACTGATACCATAAAAGTGCTAGTTACTTAACCATATACAGTTAAGGTTGCGTCTACATTAATCCGGATACATTTGAAAACGGTGTTTTCGTTTATAAGCGCTCTCCGTCCACACTAGTGTTTTCGGGCGTTTCAGTGTGGATGAGAAACTTTTGAGAAACGCCTGAAAACACTAAATTCACCTTTACTGCGCATGCGTAAAACCCCACAAAAGATCACTGATATGATTCAGATGGAAAGATAAATAATGAAGTTATCATGCAATTCTTCTGACTGGATAATTTTATTTAGTAAAATATCTCAGCATTCACTGATGTGGTCCAGGTCGCTCGCAGTCACCAGATGTTTGGTCTAAAACGCTAAAACTGCTCTCATGTATCGCCGCAAATGTGAGTAAATTCTGTCATCTTAGCAGGACTGTGATATGAAGAGTGTGCTATGAATAATATTTTTAGCAACAGTGTGAAAGTGAACAGCACATAACAGGCACAATACTGGTATAAACATGAATATCTATTGGTACAATATGCGTCACATGACTAAATTTACGTCATCGTTTTTAAATACCACCGGCTTTACAGTCCACACTACAGTCCACACTACAGTCGGCACTACAGTCCGCACTACAGTCCACACTACAGGCCCCACTACAGTCCGCACTACAGTCCACACTACAGGCCCCACTACAGTCCGCACTACAGTCCACACTACAGGCCGCACTACAGGCCGCACTACAGTCCGCACTACAGTCCACAGTCCACACTACAGTCCACACTACAGTCCGCACTACAGTCCGCACTACAGGCCACACTACAGTCCGCACTACAGTCCGCACTACAGTCCGCACTACAGGCCCCACTACAGGCCGCACTACAGGCCGCACTACAGTCCACACTACAGTCCACACTACAGTCCGCACTACAGGCCCCACTACAGGCCGCACTACAGTCCGCACTACAGTCCACACTACAGTCCACACTACAGTCCGCACTACAGGCCACACTACAGTCCGCACTACAGTCCACACTACAGGCCCCACTACAGGCCGCACTACAGGCCGCACTACAGTCCGCACTACAGTCCGCACTACAGTCCGCACTACAGGCCCCACTACAGTCCCCACTACAGTCCCCACTACAGTCCGCACTACAGTCCGCACTACAGTCCGCACTACAGTCCGCACTACAGGCCCCACTACAGTCCCCACTACAGTCCGCACTACAGTCCGCACTACAGGCCCCACTACAGGCCGCACTACAGGCCGCACTACAGTCCGCACTACAGGCCGCACTACAGTCCACACTACAGTCCACACTACAATCCACACTACAGGCCACACTACAGGCCACACTACAGTCCGCACTACAGGCCGCACTACAGGCCACACTACAGGCCACACTACAGTGCACACTACAGTCCACACTACAGTCCGCACTACAGGCCACACTACAGGCCACACTACAGGCCACACTACAGTCCGCACTACAGGCCACACTACAGTCCACACTACAGTCCACACTACAGTCCGCACTACAGTCCACACTACAGTCCCAGTCCACACTACAGTCCACACTACAGTCCACACTACAGTCCACACTACAACGTGAACATGGCGTTTTCCAATGTATCCACTTTGGAGAGCGTTTTCAATTTCATTAATAAAAACGCCGTCTCAGTGTGGACGGAAGGCCAAAACGGAGAGAAAAATTAGTGTGGACATGGACTAAAATTTATGAATTATGAAAAAATGCATCATACTACATTACCGCATGGCACGAGCTGATTGCTTTCTGCTGATCCTCCAGCCAATGAGAGTGCTTGCTCAGCATTTAAATAGTCAAGTCAAGTCAAGTCAAGTTTATTTGTATAGCGCTTTTCACAATACAGATTGCATCAAAGCAGCTTCACAGTATTAAATTAAAATAATACAACAAAGTTTGTTTCAAGAGGAATTTATTGATTGATAAAATTAAATTAAATATCCCCAAAATAAATAGTCTTGTACATTGTTTGCTGTAATCTAGTCCAGAGTTCCTCTGAACCCCTCCACCTCCCCAGCTCCACCTCCCCATCTCCAACTCCCCAGCTCCACCTCCCCATCTCCAACTCCCCAGCTCCACCTCCCCAGCTCCACCTCCCCAGCTCCACCTCCCCATCTCCAACTCCCCAGCTCCACCTCCTCAGCTCCACCTCCCCATCTCCACCTCCTCAGCTCCACCTCCCCATCTCCACCTCCCCAGCTCCACCTCCACCTCCACCTCCCCAGCTCCACCTCCCCAGCTCCACCTGCCCAGCTCCAGCTCCACCTCCCCCTCCCCAGCTCCACCTGCCTAGATCTGCTACGGGATTCATGGATGTATGCAGCAGAATCATCATTACATGCTCACATCAGCGTCGGTGTATCTGTTAGCAGTAGCAAGTGTTACGTCCCTTACGTCCTCCCTAGGGAGTTTGGGAAGTCATTGTATTTTTTCTTTTCTTTTGTGGATTAGGGCAGTAAGTGGTCTATCCAAACTAGTTGTTTTTGTTTGTTATTTTGGCCTTGTCGGCTCCTGAGGGAAAATCCCATTGTATCATAAACCTGTTAAAAGTCAATAAATCTTGTTGCATTCACTTTTCCATAAAAGAAACCGCATTGTTGCTTTTTTTTTTATGTTACGTCCTTTACCCTAGACGGGGCGTAACACAAGTGTATACTTGATCTGTAGCAGCAGTAATAATAATAACCTGTCAGGGGGTAAAAACCAGAATCAAACAAACACATTTATTTAATTTTTATTTAATTTTTATTTATTTATTTAATTGTATTTAATTTATTATTATTTTTTATTTAATTGTATTTAATAAAAAAAATTAAAAATAAAATATTTTTTTTAAATCATTGAAATGTTGTACCTCTCAAATACCCTGCTCAGATTCATCCAAAAACTGCTGCTGTCATATGAAAGTCTAAGCACTGTTCATTGTTTCGTCTGCTACACGTTCTGTTACTGGCATCTAATATAGAAAGTTATTTTAAGAACTGACAGGAAGAATCTGATAAAAGAAGCAGATAAAAGTATTCCATTAAACATGTCTGCGGTGGCTCCTCCAGTGAGAAGGCTTCTGCTGCTCTTTGAGCTCATTCAATTCTCATATCAGCCATTAAAGAGCCGGCCAGCCCTCAGTGGACTCGGCGAACGACAGCAGACGTCACATCGAGCTGTGGGATAACTGTGGGATAACTGTGGGAGGCGCTCGTATGGAAGCGTGTCTAATCTGAACTGACTCCGAGACGTTTGACCTCTACAGTAAAAACAATAAACTTCTGAAGAACCTCAGCTTGCCTACAGGCCTGAGCAAAGGCTCTCACTGACCTGATGCCAGGGACTGACCACACCAAGTATTGCATCTTCAAGATGATAAGAATGACAAAGACACAAGGGCATTTACACTAAGAGACAGCAATGACGTTTTAGTTGTTTTGCATCAGAGATGCTGTTTGTAAGTTGCATTGCACGAATCATATCAAATATTCCAAACTTTACATGACAGATTTTATTGTGCCGATTGATCTCCAAATTATGGGGTTTAATGAAGCATGTCATTGTTGCTTAAAAACTCTCAACCACAGCAAAATCCCATATGTTTGTTGAAAAAATATTAAAATTTCATGCAAAGCAGAAAATAAAGTCTGATTTGATCATATTTTGTTTTATATCCGGGGTTCAAAGTAAGTACAGCATTTTTGGCATTATGTTGATTACCAAAAAATGTAATAAAAAATAATAATATATATATTTTGACTCAATCCTATTGATAAATAAATAAATAAATAAATAAATAAATAAATGACTTTTTACTTCCTGTCTCTATTATTTTTTTTTTATATAAATCTGGAACATTATGCGTTTAAATCCATCAAAAAATTGGCCACATTCACTTATATTATAAGTACCTTTAACCATATCCTGGTTAACCATTTTAATATGGTTAAAGGTACTTATAATATAAGTGAATGTGGCCAATTTTTTGTTGGATTTAAACGCATAATGTTCCAGATTTATATTAAAAAAATTTTTTTTTAAAAACACATATCAAGTGATTTGTTTGCATTATTGCAGCTGTTTAAATCATCATGCATGCAGTTGATTTAGGGCTTTAGGCTTTATGTTTCCATGGACTTCACAGAAAAAGGTTAATAAGAGATTTTGTTCACACTTTAATCATGTTAACACACATATAGTTGATGTCTTGTGGTTGTACTTTTGAAACATTTTACATTTGTGGATCGGCTCCGTTCACTTATATTTTAAGTGCCTCAGTTTAAAGTAGATTTTTGCTTTTAAAAAAATAAAATAGGGACAATCTGAAATACATTTTTGTGGTAATCAACACTGTGAACACAAGTGTTGTCAGCCGAACTTGTGCTAACCCCGCAATATTCCTTCATGAATAATGCTCAGCAACGCAAAAGCAGCGTTCCCGTAAAACTGATTCATTAAGTAATTAAACCGCACAGTATCCAGAGTCATTAACTTATCAACAAGTAATCATTCTCAGTCTGAAAGGCCCTAAATATTGCACCCTTCACACACAGACATTAGGCAGGAGATTAATTACCTGCAAACAAACACCTGACCGGCTGAGCGTCTCTAGTGAAAGCATATCTCTGCCATCTCTTCCTGGATAATTATGCCCTCTGTCTTACAATTAGCCAAGCATTCGCAGGCTGTCACTCTTCATCAGTCGTACAGTCACTGTTCCACGCCACGCGTATCTTTGACCCGCGAGATTTGTGTTGCTCTTTCATATCTCAGGAGACCTAAAGGACTTCTCAGCTATCTTTCATTTTAGTATCACATTTGTCACAGATGTTTCCGGTAAATTCACATAGGAATATCAAAACAGAAGCAAATACGATCATTGGTTCAGTAACTCTCTATTCATTTACTCAAACATACTTTAAAGGTATCCTGTTCGGCTTTTTCCCATTTTCATCTTTCTTTAGTGTGTAATGTTGATGTTTGAGATTAAAAAAGCTCTACAAAGCTCCAGTTCTTCTCTATATCACTGTCAGTAGGTGCATTTCCATTACAGATTTGCGCAAAACTTTTGCGATTTTTTCTAAATGTCGACAAAAAACTATTGCGAAATGACGCCGTTTCCATTAACCGATGTTATGCGACTAAAACTTCATTTTTTTCCTCTCGCGATCAGTAAAATCATTCCAAAACCCATGGCAACGGATGTTGGTAGGTTTATGTACTATATCCCAGCCACTGCACTGGCCATTATTATTAATGGAAGGAGACGTGTGTGTGTTTTCCAAGCATTAATGGTAAGGAACGACCCTTATTATACTTGTGAGCGGCACATATGAGGTGTTTCTGGGTGTTTCTCACTCATATCTGCTTCGAGGTCTTGATTGTGGCATTTATTTGAGGTATAGAATCCATTATTCCTGTAATTATTTTGTCTTATATGAGTTTAATAAAGAGCTCTGTCTCATATTCTGTACAAACACACCGCGTCGTCTACGTCAGGTGACCTGTACATGCGCAAAAACTGTTTCTTCCGGGAATGAACACGTCACAATATTCCTCATTATAATAATTAATAAGCAGAATAAAGGGGCGGGGCCTGGTTGAGTTAGTTAGTAGTGTGTTAAACTGGTGGTTATGGTAAGGGGCGGGACATTTCCCAAACGCACTCGAAGCGCTCGACCAATCACAACACACTGCTCCAGCCGACCAATCAGAGCACAGTGTGCTTTTCAGAAGGAGGGGCTTCATAGAGACAGGAAGTAAACAGAGCGTTACTGACAGACTGGGAAGAGAGGAGCCGCAACAATGGAGAATATGAGGAATATAATGGGTTTTTTTTCAACATTTAAACATGAAAATTTATTCTAGTAGAGCCAAAAAGATTAAAGGGCATAATATGTGCCCTTTAAAAAAAATGCAATTTATACATTCAATGACAATTATACATTCAACTGCCCTGATATTACAATCTGCTCGATACCAATCATTCTCATGGGTCAAAAGAAAATCCCAGTGAGTTTTCCGCCTCCACCATTACCTCTCTTACAGACGAACACGTCCTGTCGCAGGGCACTGGCAGCCATCAAACGTGATTCCCCGCGTAAATATTTGTCAAACAAGCGATGCATTGCCCTGTCTTGTCACCACTAAAGAAAAGCCGTGCCTTTCCCCGTTTGAATTATACCAATTTGTGGCTTCATGTCTCGAGTCCGTGCTCTGCTTTTCTTACTCCCCGCCACATCTGAGGCTTCCTCTAATGGTGCATAATTCCTCACAAAGTGAGCCGGGCCGGTGAAGAGGGGATATTTGAGATGATGGGCACGGGCAATAACAGAGCCACTGGGCTGTGCCGGGCGAACGGAGCGGCCCGGGAGAAGAGGAGCGGATTGTCAGGCTTTATCAGACCCTCTATCAGCAACACGGCTGGAGAAATGGGCCCTCATAAATTATGAAGGATGTATTATCACACAAATGGAATAGGTGACAGTGATGGAAATTAGAAATGGGATTCAGCTCTTCGGTCGTGCCCGGTAATTATACGGCAACAATATATTACGGTTCCTCCAGAGCCCAATGTCAGGCGCTTTACCTGGGCGCTGATGTGCATGAGCGCGCACGCACTTAAATCTCTCATGTTCCTCCGTACTGGAATCCGTCGGTGGTCGGTTTGAAATTTAATGACGCCACACACTCTTTCTGGACCGAATTGCTGCAAAAAAACAGGGTTTTGGTCCATGAATTATAAATGACTATTTTATTTTGGAGAGGGATCTATTTTGGGGGTATCGCCGAACTCAATTTCCAGACAGCATCAAGGTCATTTCTGTGCAAAGGAGTATGAATTGTAGATATTAATTAGCGAGACGATAATCGCTGGTGTGCGTTTCACCTTTGAGACTAGAAGAGCGAGTGGCTGATTGAGTTTTCTCTCTGAGGTTTAACAGATGAAACATGCGCACTCAATCACAAGGTGCAGAGATCTCATTCCCAGAGTGATTTCTTTGTTTTCTCGCAGTTTCCCAGCACAGACCGACTGAAAACCAGGAGCAACACGTCGCTTTCTTCTGCTTCTCCTTGAGTTGGGAAGCTGAAGGTCAGCTGTAAAGCTTCATTACACCCTCAGCTAGACTGTATCTCTGTCTCGGCTTTTATGGCTGTTTAGATGAGTGTGTTTGAGAGAGGCTATTTTTGGCCTCTGTTATTAATTGCTTTATACTGTGTGTTTTCAGGTTCAGGACTTCCTCGCGGCTGAAGTGCTGTGAAAGAGACTTTCTGGCAGTTGTCTAAATAAATCAAATCTCGTCTGAGCTCTCCAGAAAGATGACAGGAACTGAAGAGCAAGCTAGACCATTTGTCGAGGCCCAGCTGGCTTTGGACATGGAGATGAAGGCTTGATTAACATGAAGAGAGACATGTTTGCTCTGTTTTAAAACCTAGTGAGCTTAGCAGATGAGTCCATTATAGGACAGCTAACCCCTGAGGTGTGCTTAATTATATTGAATGTGCACTTTGTATTAATGAAAAAGGCCACTTAAGTGCATATAAAGAGTGTTTGACTGTTTCATAACACACTTAAGTAGACTTTTAACGAGAACTTTGTAATTGTCATATTAAAAGTTTTAAAGTATTTTAAATCATGTTGTTTTACATTACATTAAGCATGACAAACACTTATTTTGATGTGTTGACTAACATAAAGTTAGTCAACACATCAAAAAAATAGCAATGTGTTTCAGATGTATTGTAAATTAGGACCCCTTCGAAAACGAGATGGTTCATCTCAAGGGGTTTATCATATTCAATAAACTTGTATGTATATATATATATATATATATATATATATAAAGCACATGTAAACAATTATAATTTTAACTCTGGTGTGTCAATCAATATACATTTAAAGTTAATATATTTTAAATGTTCTGCACTGCAACTTCATTACAAATGTGTAATTACAAATATATTTAAATACATAAGATACTAGTTTTAATATAAATTACATTAAAGTATCATTTAGTTTACCATAAATGCTTGCCAGTATTCAGCAGCACACATTCATCATATTTCAAAGAAAATAGAAGTGTGATGAAATTACATAGAAATATTTTTAACTCCTTTTAATATTTTAATTTATCATTTTAATTGGATTTTAAGTAAGATGCAATTAAGTGTCTGAAAACAATGCATTCAATTCACACTTAAGTATACTTTTAAAGTATATTATTTCTGCAATGTGTGTGTGTGTATGTGTGTGTGTGTGTGTGTGTGTGTGTGTGTGTGTGTGTGTGTGTGTGTGTGTGTGTGTGTGTGTGTGTGTGTGTGTGTGTGTGTTTATTTTTATTTTATTATATGCAATAAGTGTACTACTTTTCCCACAAGGAAACCCCAGAATGCATTAATAATCTGAGTAATCTGTCATAAAAAATAGTGAAAGATCCAAATACCAAATGTATATTAATTTAAATAGTTTAATCAAATTAAAAGTGGGTTATTTCATGGATTAATTGGCCGTATGAGAGCACGACACTAATGCCAGTCCTAGTGCAACATGCTAATGCCAAACTCACAGCTATTGTGTTTTAAATGCAGATTCTCTTCAATGTCTTGTCTTGTATTTTCTCTTTTGTTTGCCAATGCTGCTATTATTGGTCTTGCTTTTTTTATGTGAATTTCAATTGAATATCTTCATCAAAACCTTGTCAAATTCTCTTTTATGACAGATGTGCAAATTTGACTGGCTTTATCATTTGACCAAAGATAATTTCTGCTCTCTCTTTCTCTTCTTTTCTTTACCTCTCTCTTTTATCCCCATCCAGAAATGGGAAAAGAAGCATGCATGCATTTAAAACCTTCTGATCTTTGGATTTTGTCACACCAGACTGGCAGTAGGGTCTGGATATCATTCCTCAACACAGATACTGTTTTATTTCGATGCAGTTTTACTGATCTACAAGATTTAATACTATAAAGGCCCTCAGGAAAAGACAGGCACTCAGATATTCATTGTTTCAGCTAGGATTTTATATCAAGCATACTTTGCTGAGGAAACTGAGCTATTTCACTGAAAACTAATGTCTGTCATGCTTTGTTTAAGCTGGATGTGTCTCCAGCGCTTTAAACAGGAACAATGCTCAATAGAGAAAATGCAAGACAAAAAAATATTTCGCTCATCATTACTTTGGCTGGAAACCATTTAATCAGCATCTCTCAACCATCCTTTTACAATCATGCAGACGTGGTCCATCGAATTGAGTGGAAAGGAAATGGATCACATGGTCTCTGTCACTTTAGTCTCTACAGTCGTCATTCTCAGGGCTAAATCAACTTAAGTATAGAACTTATTTATAAATGGCTTGTTGCCTCTAGACGAAGATAAAACAGATAAGAGCTTATGAAAACAAAGTGGAGTTGCTGTTACATCTACGTGTGGTGCATTCATGTTTGTATTGATCAAAGGTGAATTATTCAGATTATACCACGGTTAGCAGTTAATGCTTTCCCTGGACATTGAACCATTGATCTTGCTCTACTAGTTGAGCTACTGCATGTTGTTTTGCTGAGGAGGTACAGCTGGATGTACAGCGCTTTGAAGCTCTGCTCAAGTTCTGGCTGAGTGATTTTAAACTGGAATGCGGTAAAACAATGCAGTCGTTGTAGAAATTGCTAGAATGAACTCTCAATATTCATAACAGCAGAAGAGACTATTGCAGGAGGGAAAGAGACACACCCTTCAAAATAAAGGTTACAAAAGGGTTCTTTTGCAGTGAAGAACCATTTTTGATTCCCCAAAGAACCTTTCAGCGAATACAAAACTAAAGGTAATTTGATGGGATCTGGTTCCAAGAATCTGGAATGTTGGAAACATGGAATGTTTTCATTCTGCAAAAGGTTCTTTAGATTATTAAAATTCTTCACATTAAGAAAAAAAAAAAAAAAGGCATCACTGCAACCTTTTTTTATTTTTTATTATTATGTAAAGAACATTTTAACAATGTAAAGAACTTTTTGTTCCACTATGAAGTGCCTTCTGTGGAATGGAAAGGCTCCATGGATGTTTAAAGGTTCTTCATGGAACCATCGATGCCAACAGAGACATTTTATATTTATTTAGTCACACGTTAGTTTAGGGTCCAATTCTTTTAACAAACTATTAACTATGACTTTTGCCTCAATAAACTCCTAATTACTGCTTATTAATATTTAGTAAGTAAGGGATGTAGAATATGATCATGACTAATGCATTAATATGCATGCTAATAAGCAAGTTAATAATGAGAATTGGACCCTAAAGTGTTACCTTTATTTAATTATTTGTTTCCAGTGTACACACACGGATTATTCCGTGTGTTCTGAAAGAGGACGGGATACTGACAGTAAACCTCCAGTTGCCGGTCTCTTCTAGCAAGGGACAAAATCCCAAATCCCATTATTATTTTTTTGTCACTGTTGATCAGCAGAGTGTTGTACTAAAGCTCAGCATGACAGTCAGCGCTCGTGAAACAAACGGCTGTACAATATTAACTAAATGATGTAAACCAATGCATAAGTTGCTGGTGTTGTATTGTTTGGATCATCACTCTTGCTTTCATTCGTTCTCCCGTCCGTCCAGTGCAGCGATGTTTGATGTTTCCATTCTCATTGATGTTCATATTCTCTCTTTTTTTTTTTTTGTTCAAAAGAGCCCTTATTTCCCACTCCGAAAGTTAAAGAAGCAACCTTTCTTTGAAAAGTTTGTGCTTGCTATGCTGCTTTTGTCTCATATGCCTTGGGATCATAAGGTCTGCTGAATTTAAATGCAAATTGCCAAAATAAATTATTGATTGCTTCAAAGCTGCAGCAATAAGAAAACATGTGGGAACAACGCCGGCCCTTCATCCCTCCGGACCCGCAAACAATATATCAACTTTTGTAGACGTATGCAGATTGTTTAAGGGAAGAGAACAATAAACAAACAAACACACTGTTGAGTTTCCGGACAATGCTAATATATGCACAATAACTCGGCCTGCGAGTCTACATAATTCATTATAAGCTAATAATACAAAGGCATGATAAAATATTCATCAATATATAGTGATAGCACCTCAGTTTGACATGCAAGAGGGAAATTGATCATTAAACAATGAAACTTCAGTGGAAAATGAATGCAAATGTTAGTCGTCTGACGGGTCACAGGCCTGGGGTGTGTTTCCCAAAAGCATCGTTAACCAACTATGGTCGCAAGTTCTGTCGTTATCATCATAGTTCAACGAGTCGGTGTTTCCCGAAACCATCGTTCCAACGAACATTCACACACAGCATCGCAGAGTTGTGTGTGTGAACGACAGATCTCGACCTGTGGTTAGAAGAAGAGTTTCATGTTTTCATGACATGTGGACTCAATAAATCCTGATCTTGAGCAAAATAAGCAAGCTGACATTCAGTACAATCTGTGTCTTTTATTCAGAATACATACAAATGTCATTTACGTCTTTTAGTTTGTCAAGAGATTTAAAGTGTAGTTTCTGAAGAGTGCGCATGTGTGAACGAGCTCTAGTGTAAGAACGAGTCTATGAGTGAATCTGGAAATAAAGCAAAATAACTGAGAAAAATGAGAAATAGTCCTCAGATGCATGTCTGTAATTTATAGCGAAACATCTAGCGTTAATGCGATCTCAAACAGATTCATTAAAGTAGTTATTACTCCAACACATGCGTGACATCATTAACCAACGTGGTTGAACGACAACTTTGTGACATTATGGTTTCGGGAAACAGTCGAGACTAGAGCTAGTTGATTTCTTCAACGATGTATCGTACTATAGTAAAGCAGCGAGTTACAGCGGTGTACGGGAAACACACCCCAGGTCAGGTCTACTGTCCTCCTCATTACTATTTTCAACCATCATCTGGGGACAGCAGGAGTACAGTAGGTAGAGGGATGTCCTAGTTACATCCATACCTTGAGAACAGACGGGGAGGACACAAGAACACCATCTGACCAGAGAAATTCTGGCTTCAATTAATGTGGTTAATTGAGCTGTCAGAGGAAAATATTTGATGATAAAACGAAACCATGTACACATGGAGGCAACATTAAATTACATTCTTACGTTTGTGTCTGTTTTCTATAATGAAAGGTTAAATAGAGTTTTAATGAAATCATTGTGTGATGTCAATTACAGAAAGCCCAAAGCTGACTTCCAGTTTTCAAATAATAAAGGCCTGCAGGTGTGATTATGAAAACAAAAGACATTTCAAATTATATATTAGTACCATTAACCAACTAGTTAACTATTATTAATGTTGTTGTTGTTGTTACACAGAGAAATACAAAAAAACAAACAAACAAAAAAACAAACAAACAAAAAAACAAAACAGGTTTCCTGGTTTTCCAGTTAAGTACGACATCACAACTTCAATTAAAATATAGAAATAAGTACAGGAAGATTATATATTTTAACTGGAATACTACTACTAATAACAATAATAATACTGAAATTACATAAGATATTATAAAATATACCCTTAAATTAATTTTAGATTTCTTACCCCATTGGTGTATATATTATTCTTAGTATCTTATGCAATTTCAGTTTTCAATATATATATTTTTCAAGTTTACAGGAAGTTTATATAACGTTTGCTGGAAACTGAGACACAAAAATTTTATTTAATAATAATACAAAAAATTATTATAATAATAAAAAAATAAATAAAAAAATGTCTTGCCAGAGAAAGGACAGGTAATTATGCAAAGAAGAGGAAGGGAATGGGAGCTATAATGTCGCGAGCTGGATCCAAACCCACATCGATCACATGAGCACCATCCGCTACGCCACATCTCCAACAATCATTGTATCCCAGCTGAAACAAACCCTCGCGCTCTCCTTCTGAGCCAGGTGCTTTCTGTCCTGAACACATATCAAAGATCACAGTTGCAGGAAGTCTTCAATGTCTATTTTTCACGGTCGATAGATAATACTCTGCAATGACCAGTCGAATGCCGGAAAGGTGATTTAGCCTGTTACCTTGAGCATTGATCCATGAGCCACACAGGTTCCTCTCACTTCCAGTAAGTTCCAAGAGAGGAATCACAACACCCCGCGTTTCCTCAACTCTGAGAAGTGTGTAATTGGGATTTCAACCATAGTTTATTTGGCTACAAATACGAGAATGATGAGATTCAACATCCTGATTGAGCACATCTCGATCCTCGTTCTCTCATTAAAGTAAAACCGCTCAGAGGAGTGTGTTCGCCCAAGGCGTGTGTGTAAGGAGTTCAGAATAACACACGTCCTTTTTCTCCATTCAATGCAATCTCTGCCTCTAACAGAGCAGAAGCGACACAGAAAATGCATTAATGGAGAATCGCACCCGAGGGTCCGCGATCGCCTCGCACCAACCCAGTTTGGTTCTTGCACTGGTGCACACTGGATCCTCTCCCGAAACCTGTCTGTCTCTCCGAGGATGGCTATAAGGTGGCACATGCCACATCGGTTCAGAAGGAAAGACCCTCCATGTTATCTGTAGAGACACAGCTCTATCTGAGGGGTATAAAGGAGCCGGTTCGATTGGCTGAAGCTGAATGTCTAATGCGAGCGATTTAGTCAAAGCTGACGCCCGGAGATCAGCGAGAGAAAAACGAGTGTGAGATATTTCTGAAGAGAAGATGAGGAAGTGTAACAAGATTATTTCACATTACCTCGGGCAACATCCAGCCAGAGCCGTTTGTCCAAATCTCTCCTCATTCCAGTCCAGCGCTTATGCTGAAATATTAATTCTAATCGCAATCAAGCACATAATTACCCAAAACGAGATGGCTAAAAATATTCATCGTGTGAAAACGTGATAAATTAGGCATGATGATATTTTGCTTATTTCGAATGAGCGCTTTGACTGTTGTTTGCATGTGTTATACTTCATGTTTCACTTCGGGAAGATATGCATGTGTGAATTTCAGCATGAACACGTTCTAACGGTGACAATTTCTTTATCCAGCCATTCAAACGTGATAAGTGTGTGTGTGTGTGTGTTGCATACTGACACAATTGAGATGGTTCTGTGAAACAAAACAAGTAAAAAAAAAAAACCTGTAACTGTCTATCAGGCTGCAATATCATGGAGTCACTCAATAATCACAGAGAATGGCTCATTTAAGATCTGACAGAAACAAAACTCAAGCTCTCAGGCAGAGACATGAACCAGACGCGAGACGTCTACCGAAGACCGAGGATGCCTTTGTTATGTATTTTAGTTAACTGAAATTACATACAGTATTATTATTATTATTATTAGAGACATAGCATTTAAAGAAAACACTTGACACGCTCTATTATTTCTGTGTTGAGCACATATAATCTCACAGTGAAATTTCAACCCAGTAAAACTGAAAACTCAGTTTGAACTGCTGCCATTCATTTTTTAAGTAAAAGTGGAGCAAAAGATACAATTTGCAATTCAATTTTTTAACCACTTTAAACCCAAACTACTTTCTTTCTTCTATAGAAGACCAAAGGCAAATCTCTGGAGGCTTTTCACTAGTTCTTTTCCATGCAATGAACGGATACTGACGCTTTTAGACAAAAAAAAAAAAGATGAAAAACATCATAAAAGTATCATAAAAGCACTCCATTGAACGTGTGCTATATTCCTAGTCTTTGTGCAAGACACTGGATTTTAAGTCATTATTAATTAAAAACAAAAACTTGGCATCCACACTAGCTCTCTTTGAGACAAGCAGTTACAAATTATTTGAGTCAGATCTTTTCAATAGCCGTGTTTCCACTGTCAAAAGTGTGCTAGTGCTTGCCAGTGCTAGTGCTTGCCAGGACCAGTCGCGTTTCCACTGTCAGTTCCAGGGCTGGATCGGGCCTCAACTGGGCCTCAACTGGGCCTCAACTAGACCTCATCTGGGCCTCAACTAGACCTCATCTGGGCCTCAACTAGACCTCATCTGGGCCTCATCTGGACCTCAACTAGACCTCATCTGGGCCTCAACTAGACCTCATCTGGGCCTCAACTGGGCCTCATCTCGGCCTCATCTGGGCCTCAACTGGGCCTCATCTGGGCCTCAACTGGGCCAACGGCCAGTGGTTTGTGGCCCGCCAAATACCTTGGTCCAAAGTGGGCCCATTTCATATGATATTATATCAGGTTACCAGCTAACTTCCAAATGTAAAACATTTTAAAAAATTTTCAGCTCAAAACTCACTTTTTAAACACCAGCAAGTGTTTGAAATAACTTCCTTGCAATCCGATGGGGATTCTAATAAATGTTCAAGTTAATTTAAGAATTACAGGAATTATTCTGACACGACTAATGCAACAAAGATGTAATAGTAACCATTTTCAAAAATATCTAAATTAAATAGACAAAAAAGGCAAAAGAAGTCTCTTCTGCTCATCAAGGCTGGATTTCTTTGATCAGAAATACAGTAAAAACAGTAATATTGTGAAATATTATTCCAGTTTAAAACAGCTGTTTTCTGTGTGAATGTATTGTAAAATGTAATTTATTCCTGTGATCAAAGCTGAATTTTCAGCATCATTACTCCAGTCTTCAGTGTCACATGATCCTTCAGAAATCATTCTAATGTTTAATAACAACTTTAGTTTAGAAAAAGCATAAAACAACATGAGTATGTGATTTTTTTGGGGTGGGGTTGAAAATCAAGGCTGAAAAGAACAAAGATGTTACAATAACATAATGATTGAGTGATGCATTGTTACAGTGTTGCGTGAGGCCTAGTAAACATTGACCAGCTAAAGACATCACATGATTTCTCTCAGACTGCATTCAGATATCATCACCTTTATGAGTATCTGCCTTTCAAATGCTGCACATTCTCAGGGGAGTCTAAGCAAAACACAACTGTGGCAATGAAGCCTTGGATTGTTTGTCATTGCAGGCATGGCGAAATTGATTTTGAGGGTGTGAAAAGTGCTCAGCTGAGCCCTCGGCCGAAGGGACGTGTGATGGGGTTTAGGTGTCTGCAAAGGTGTAGATCGAACAGTGAATTGTCAAGGCGTTTGGAAATGGCCTCTTTCTGTAGGTGTGGATCGGATGGCAAGCTGTTGACTCTGTTGTTAATGGACTATTGTTTCCCCTGAAAGCTCCACATCGCCATAAAAATACAATAACCATAAAGTTTTATTTCTGTTTTTATTTATCCATGATGCTAGAATCAATTCTGAAACCATTATATAAAGAAGGAAGGAATTACATTCATTTACAATAAAAATAAAGTGGCTTTTAAAAAAAGTAATTTGGCCTTGAAATCATATTTGCCAAACTCCAATGAATATTTCATCAGTGAATCCGTGCCAGCTGTGCCAGACACACACAGAACAGGATCTTCATGCATATCATTTTGAAAACAGAGCACTGGTGGCCTTAGGAAACACTAAATGCAGATAAACACTTAAAATGTTTCTCTTACCGTCCAGGAACAGCGGGCTCCCATGAGAGCGCGTTCAAGATCACCCGACTTATTTCTTTATTTGGGTGGAACTGCAGCTGTGAGCGAAAGCATTTCAGAGAGCAGGGTAAAGAACTGGGCCACAAGTTGTTAAAAAAAAAGTTTGGAATAATCAACAAAAAAAAAAAGTTTTTGTAAGAAATCTCTTATGCTCATCAAGGCTGCATTCATTTGATTAAAAAAACAGTAATATTGTGAAATATTATTTTTATTTAAAATAGCCGTTTTCTATGTGAATATACAGTATAGTAAAATGTTAGTCTGGAAATCCAGACCTAAATCTGAAAGATTAATGGTCTGGCATCGACTAATGAAAATCGCCCAGCTCGAGGGGCGGCACCAAGCATGCATTTGAAGATCTCACTGCACGCAATTGGATAACACTACGACCAATCACAACAATAAACCCCATACGCTTAGCTACCAGCGGAGCTAACTGGTAGATTAGACTCTTGCCGTATCCGGTCGGCAAAACAGCAAAAACGTCCTTCTTGCAAAGGAAGGATTCGAGCGGCGTCTTCTGTTCCTCTTTTAGAGAAAAAGCCAAGTCTAACTCGTTCATTGTAGCGGCCAAAGCCGTTTCAAACAACTGGTGTTCATCCATAGCCATCTTGCAATGTTTACTAATGACTTCGACGTCGCAGCGCTGTCGTCATCTCGCCTCTGGCCCGCCTATATCAGATAACCCGATGTGATTGGTGCAGCTCGGATACAAGGGCATATTTAATGAGCATCATTACTCGACGCCAGAGTAACTCGCTGAGCAAATTCAACTTGTGCTCTCGCGAGAACTCTGGATTACCAAGGTACTGTAGGAGATGTGTAAAATGTAATTTATTCCTGTGTTTAAAGCTGCATTTTCAGCATTATTACTCCAGTCTTCAGTGTCACATGATCGACATGATATACATCACAATAGGGAAGAAAAGACACAATTTGAGTTTCATTCCAACATAAAACATAAACAATATTTTGCCAACCTTTGACTGGTTTTAGATTTCAAAAAGAAAGGCCACATGATCTGTGCCTCTAAAGCTATAAAGACAGTCATAGACACCAAAGTGCACCGTATTGCTGGAATGTGTTGTATTTGTTGTCGTCACCCACATGTGTAGACCAGCGGGAGCACATGTGACTTCTCTGAGAGCAGAACATGAGGGCGTCCAACAGAAATCTAATCACTGCAATCTCACTTCCACAGCGAGCGCCGACTGCGATACTCCTGATCGATTACCACTCAGTTTGCCTGTGTGTGAGGGAATGTGTGCGTCTCCTACAAAGAGTTTTGTGTGCAAATGAAACATTTCACAAGGCCGCCGAGTGTACTGATGGTTATTATATCTATTTTTGGATGAGCACAGGACTGTGCACGTGTGCGTATCTCTGTGTCAAGCACCAATTAGATGTAACATGTATTGAGGGTTTAGCATGGGAGCTTGGTATGCTAATGTTATGATCTGAAGAAGCTCTGGAGAAAGGGCACATTAAATTCCTTGAGCCTCAAGGACTCAGGAAATATAAGCAATAACGGATCAATGCTTTGATCAATCGTAGCAATTACCGTTTAAAGCAGGTTTTGCTGTGCCACGCTAGCACTCTGCCTAGCATCATCACCCAGCATGCCACACTGCGTCCTAAATGAAAAATTCATGAGGATCCCTTTTATAGGGAATATATCAAGTGCCAAATTACAGAGGATGAAACACACACACACACACACAAACAAACCCAGACGGTTTTTCTCTCTCATAAGCAGGTCCAGACAGAATCCACACACTTTTCTGGGGGGATGATGTGTGCTAATATATTTGGGGCAAAATATGCAGAACAGGCATAAATGATTCTCATGCTGTGAGTAGTTTTATATTAATGATATAGTATGTCTTCATACAGTTATATTTGATGGACATTCAATCTCCAATGCTTTATATATCCCATAATCATGTACTAATGTGTAATAATCATTTTGCTACACCATCACTAGCTGTGCTTTCTCGCTCACTCTTCGACAGCAAGTTCATTATAATATATAAGTATATAGTTCACCGCTGCGTGTTTCAGAGTGAAGCGCGTCACTGTGTTCGTTTACACGCGATCAGCTCTTTTTTTAGCATGTAAAACGAGCACTTCACAGTCTGACTCTGCATGCGCTGCGGGTTTAACACGCAATGTGCACCAGATACGCTTTTCGCATAATTTCAAACAGTTTTTTAAACAAATGAGTACAGAATTACACTACGTTTGTGATATTTTTTATTCTTCACACCACTTTTTTGTGGAATATTGCATTGTCGATTATATATGATTTTTATGTGCACATCATTGTTGTTTTAAATGCATGTTCTTGGTAATCTTGAATCAGATACTAATTGACGAAGATATGGTAACTATGACAACAGACATGGCCATTATCGTTATGACAGCGATGTTTTGGATGATATTTATTAGATTTTATGAATCAGAAAAGGTTTAGTTGGGGTGTTTTTGAAAAGGATTCTGAGAAAAGACAAATACTTGATTTCAATCTTAAGTTTATACTTCTGTATTACAGAATCCACCATTCAATAGATGTTACTAACGAGCCCTAAAGTCAGCGTGAAATCAAAATGGACAGCTCTTATTCTCTATGGAATATTGTAGTGTTTATTCTAAATTATTTATCAGTGCACATCATAATTATTTTAAATTCATGTTCCTGGTAATCTTGAATCAGAATAACAGCGACATTTCTTCTCTGATGACGAGGGCGGGGCAACCTGTCACTCACATGAGATCAGCCAATAGCAAACCACAGCCATCCAATCAATTCCTCACAGACAAAATCAAGCCCCGCCCACATTTGTTCTTGTTCCAGAAGCCGTTTCACTCGGATATACGACATTATAGGGAAGAAAAGATTAGTGCAACTTCTGTTTCATGTCGACTAAAAAGGTCTTCTTGCAGTTTTCTGCCAAAATAAAAGCTTGATGGTTTATCTCTGTTTGCATTTATCAGAAAATACAATCAATATTTCTGGCATTAGGACATAAATAGCTTCACATTATGTAACATTTAGGTTATAAGACTCAAAACAGCATAAGCAGTGCTCCGTTCATTCCTCCTTTATGCTGCGTTCACACCGGACGCGAATAGCGCGTCAAATTCGCGCCTGCCGCGTCTAGTTTGACGCTTGACCACTCTGTGTTAATTCGCGTGTCTAACGCGCGTAAAAACAAAAGTTTGAAGCGAAATTTACGCGCGTCAGAGGTGAAAGTTTTGCCGGCCATCTTTTTTAGATGTTTATCGAGCATTAGCGTTAGCATTAATCGAGAGAGTCATCGCTCGTATATGCTCTGGAGAGCAGAAACAGCTGCGTAGGGGACATCGTCGCTGTACTCGGGTCCACCAGACCCTCCAGAGGGTTTCAGGAGTTTCACAATTTGCTCCAGGAGCTAGGTTTGGTGGACCTAACGGTGAGGACGCTGACGAGGACAGCGTAGGCCGTGAGGCCTCGGCCTCGAGTGGTCGCTGCCTGACGAGCCCGCGCTCTACAGCCCGGCGCGAGGTTCACCCTCGCCCGCACCCACCTAATCTGTCATTTATTTTTGTTTTGATAATAAATGGAGTCAGCCTCCAAAAGTGAAACCTGTCCTGTGATTTTTGTTTTTATACACTAAATTGTGTTTGTTGTCTTTACATTAGAATAATAATGTTTCATATAATCTAGAATAGATATGGAATAAATAGCATTCAATACAAAATGAGTATCTCTCATATATTGAAATCGAGTTTTTATGTGAAAGATTTGCTTTGTTGTGCATTTTAGTCATATTACAAAATAATTTATTGAGGCCAAACATAAAATAACATTATAAACTGTCACTTCACCACGTGACAGCAGCAAGCAGGCTCCTGATTGGTTAACGCGGCGCGAATTGACGCAGAAGTTCAGATTTTTCAACTCGGGCGGCAGACGCGAATTCGCATCAAACCCGTGAATGCACAAATAGCACTAATAAAATCATTCGCGCGTAACGCGCTTAACGCGCCAGACGCTCAATTCGCGCGAACTTGACGCGCGAATGAGGCGTATTCGCGTCTACCGCGCCGCGCTCTACGCCTCATTCGCGCCGCAGGAATTTTTTACGCGCGTAACGCGTCTTTGCATTGACTTAACATTGAAATCACTCGCGCCTGACGCGCTATTCGCGTCCGGTGTGAACGCACCATTACTCTCTCGTTCTATTAATCCTGTCCTGATGTGATCGCCTTGTGTGCTTATACACACAAATGAATCCATTCAGAGACTTTTGATCAGACTAAAGAGGCAATAAAAAGTCAGAGTTAATTACTTGAGAATATCACTCAGGACAGTCATTTTGAGGGGTATTAAAATTATTCACAGATATTAGCTGAATGCGCAAACTGATAAAGACGATAATGAAAGCAGTAATAATTTACTACTGGGTGCATTCAAAGTTTAATAACTCTATAATGATTCGGCTAGATTAAAAGTGATTTTATGTGTTAAAGGATACTGAGCAAATGAACAGCATGTGCTGTAATAGGATGAAGACAAGACAAGTGAAGTTCAAAGAAGTGAAAGTTCCTGTTCTAATCGGCTCTTTCAGAAGTTCAAGACTTTTGCAAAGACAGTGAGATGTGGAGATCAGTGATCACTTCATGTGTCTGCACAGAGCGAAGCACAAATGTAAGATTAGAAGAACAGTTCTTCTCCAAAAAAAAATGAAAATACTCTCATGCCACTCCAAATCTGTAACACAAAAGGTCCATATGACTTTTGTACGATACTTTGTGTAAAAGAAGCACGCGTACATACTTTAAAAAAGAGTACTTATCATGGAGATAATATACTTTAAAAGAATATACTTAAGTGTGAAATTATGTCATGTTTTCTGACACTTAACTGCGTGTTATTTACAATTAAATAAAAATATATCATAATTTAAATTTACAATACATGCAATTTTTAAACGTGCTTTTTGACCCACTTGTTAAGTGTATTTTCATACGTGAAAATCTCTCCTCCCCTATCATGTGTGGACACGCCCCCTACTGCTGATTGGCTCACTCTCTCTCTTCCTCCATCATAATTGGACACGCCCCCTACTGATGATTGGCTCACTCTCTCTCCACCCTCCTCATGAGTGGACACGCCCCCTACTGATGATTGGCTACAAGTTTCTCAGAAATCGCTTACTGCACCTTTAAAGGGATAGTTCACTTTGAAATAAATTTTTGGTATGTTTTAGCTTACCTCAAGGGCATCCAAGATGTAGGTGTCTCTTTTTCCGCAGTAGTTTCAATTTTGATATTTTTAGGTCAAACCGTTCTTGTCTGTCAGTCATATAATGCAGGTCTATGGTCATTATCTCAAAGAGCATGCACAGAGTCCAAATTAAAACAATTCCCCGTCGTCCGAATTAAACAATTCCCCATCGTAAGTACACATTGATGGCCTAAGACACGAAACGAGCGGTTTGTGTGAGAAAACGAACAGTATTTATATCGTTTTTACCTCTTATACACAGCCATGTCCAAGTGATCTGATCTGACGTGTACGCAGACTGGTGCATAGATATATACACTAGATGTCGCCTTAAAGACATTCGTTCCAATGAACTGCCGTAGACAAGGCGACATCTAGTGTGTATATATCTATGCACCAGTCTGCGCACACGTCAGATCAGATCACTTGGACATGGCTGTGTATAAGAGGTAAAAACGATATAAATACTGTTCGTTTTCTCACACAAACCGCTCGTTTCGTGTCTTAGGCCATCAATGTGTACTTACGATGGGGAATTGTTTAATTTGGACGACGGGGAATTGTTTTAATTTGGACTCTGTGCTTGCTCTTTGAGACAGTGACCATAGACCTGCATTATATGACTGACAGACAAGAACGGTTTGACCTAAAAATATCAAAATTGAAACTACTGCGGAAAAAGAGACACCTACATCTTGGATGCCCTTGAGGTAAGCTAAAACATACCAAAAATTAATTTCAAAGTGAACTATCCCTTTAAGCATACTTATTTTTCACAAGGGTTATTCAAAGTCATACAACTTGCCCTCCACTGCTGCTGACAAAATGTATTGCTTCAGAAGACATGGACTACTTTTATAGTGTTTTGGTCCTTGAAGCAGTAAAGATGATTGTGTATGGGTTTGTAATGACAAGTCACTTGGGGGTGAGTGTTTTCTAGAAGTGATTATATACACATTTCATTCATGGGTGAACTGTTCCTTTAAGAATGAAAGTATAATTCCCAGTGAGTCCACAGTAGTGACCTGAAGTTCTCTGCCTAGAGTTAGTGTCATCGCAGAGAGAGAAAAGAGAGGTCCATTAGTCTCTCCTGTCACAAGGCTAAATAGTATATGAGTGTCTTTTTCTAGATTTGAGGGAACCTTTAATGCTTTGAATTTTTTAAAAAGTGGTGGCTCAGAACAAGTATAGCAGTCCATACCAGACCTAGAGCAGTAACCATTTGACAGGGCACTTTAATATCAATATATATATATATGTCATAATGTCATAGTCATCCATTTTAGTCTATTTTTAACTATCTGTCATAATAAAATAGACTACACTGTCAATCGTTTTAGTCTATTTTACTGATATTTTTTACAAATAATTTAAGTTCATCAAAATTGTCCTAAGACAAGAACGGGTATCGTTCAAAATATAACTTTGATGAAAGGTTTTGATCCACTTCAAATGTTGAATACTGTATATAATTAAGTATTTTTTCATGCTTTAGCAACTGAAAAAATAACAAATAAAAAATTGGTCAACTAGCATTTCAATCTTATCTTCAAGTTTAACAGGTAAAGTCGACAGGTGTGGAAGTTAGAAGCTGAAAAACCCTGCCTGTGCTCCGTCTGTGTGCGGGTTGGTACAAAATGTCTTCTTCGTCCCGTTGACCTTGATGTCAATGTCTAAACAGAATAAGCTTTATTCCCTACAGCAGCGTCTGTCAGGATTTTTACTGATTTACTCTGTTGCCAGAGTTCATTAGGTCTGTAGCAGAGACGTCCATGGCAGACACTAAACATTTGCCAAGACCAATCCGCTTACAAGAGATTTCACCACTTGCTGACTCACATGACTTATGAAATGTTGTGGAAAATCTTTCTTTTGTGAAGACTAAAGTCATGTCGGGACATTGTACTAGCGATAAAAGAGTTCCTGCTTCTCTGAATCTCAGTCTAATGTGAAAAGAAGAAATACAAAGTCTGCATCATAAATAATGACAATGAAAGCTTGAAAGTGAAGCACAATGAAACTGCCCAGCTGAATGCTGCTAATGCGACAGCTATTCACCACATGCTCAGAATACGAAGCCAGTCATGGATGAGCAGCATAGTAAGCAATTGCATTTACTCTCCTTTAATAACCAAGAGCTGATGCAATCTCTATAATGACCGTGTGAATATGTTATTCATTTGTAAACTAGACTTCATATTTCTTTCCGTGCAGTTCGTTCAAATAATGACAATATCAATCCACTATAAGTGTGCAGAGTAAGCCTATAGCCTATCATTCACAACGCTGCGTCTGTGGCATTGATTTCAACATGATCACAATGGGAGATGTTCAGAGAAAGTCAAGCCAGTAACTCTGTGTGAACGCCGTCCTCTTCCCCAACACGGCCGGGTTAAGTAGGTCCATTAACTCAACCCTGCAACCAAAAGACATTTGACCTTGGCCAGAGAGTCGGAGAGCGATGAAGCCATGAGCAAAACGCTATTAGCTGCTTCTAATGAGCCGAAACAATCCGACAGTCTGTTAGGAGCACACAAACAATAAGGGGGGAAAATCAGTGAATGAAAGCCCTTATCAATGCATTTTTAATTAGTCATAAAATATTAATGCTTAACAGCACATGTCCACATACAAATGATCTTCTCACCTAATAACCATCTGTGTCGCCTAATGGCTTTAATAATCAAATGGTTGTAAAGCAGCCAGACAAATCAACCCTGTCTCATTCTTATGTGCATCTATCAGATCTCTTTATTTCACAAACCAACTTCATGTTTGACACAAAAAGCCACTTGCACCTTTCCTCTTTCTGAAAGTCATCATGGAACGGTCTTTTCTTCCCAGTTGTGCCGTATATCCGAGTGAAAAGCTTCTGGAACAAGAGCGAATGTGGGCGGGGCTTGATTTTGTCCGAGGGGAATTGATTGGATGGTTGTGGTTTGCTATTGGTGGATCTCATGTGAGTGACAGGTTGCCCCGCCCTCGTCATCAGAGAAGAGAAGAGATGCCACTGTTATTCTGATTCAAGATTGTTAAAACAATAATGTTGTGCGCCGATAAATCATTTTGGAAAAAACAATTCTATATTCCATAAAAAAAAAAAAATCCATTTTGATTTCTTGCTGACTTTAGGGCTCGTTAGTAACACCTAATGAATGGTGGATTCTGTAATAGTATGGGAGTGCAAACTTAAGATTGAAATCAAGTATTTGTCTTTTTCTCAGAATCCTTTTCAAAAACGCCCCAACTAAACCTTTTCTGATTCATAAAGGCTAATCTAAATATCATCCAAAGCATCGCTGTCACAACGATAATGGCCATGTCTGTTGTCATAGTTACCACATCTTCGTCAATTATCACCGCACACTCCACTTCATTGTATCTGGCATCATAAACATGTGACATGTGATTTGGAAAAAGTATAATTCATGCTTTTATCTTTTCATGGTTAGATTATTGCAATTCCATTTACCTTGGGACTCGTCATCCGCATATCACACGTCTCCAGTTCAAAACACTGCTGTAAGATTGCTTATGAATAGAAAGAAGACAGATCATATAGGTATACATATGTTAGGTGTTAACAGCTTTCGCTGTTGCTGGTCCGAGATTATGGAACGACCTAATCTTTTCTGTTAGATCTTCCCAACATTAAATAGTTTTAGGTTTTGTCTAAAATCTCATTCGTTCTCTCTTGCATTTTAAGTCACTCTTTTAATGCGTGTTTGTATAGTTTATCTTGTTGTTTTCTTCTCGGTCATTTGTAATGTAGAGCTGTTTTGATCACTTGTAATGTAGGAGCTATACTGTATAGCCTGGAAGGTGCTTTATAAATAAATAAATAAATACAATACAAATACAAAATAAAACCCATGCTTCCCACTCCTTTCCCGACACCCTTCCTTGCCTAATGATTATGAATTTGTAAATATGAGTCTCATCTGTTAGACCAGATGAAATAAACCTCCTTCTGCTATATAGAGGAGAGAGACGTTCTAAAGACACAGGAAGTGAGGTAATCAAATGCTGAGGAGAAGATCGATTGGCTATTTTTGGCAAGAGGCTTTTGCGGCTCGTTGTGTGCGGTCGAACTCTCAGTCCCTCGCAAACATGAGCTGCAGATCTTTGACTTTGAAGAAGCGAGACAAATGTTGCAAACACAATGAAGATTCAAAGCAAAATTATAAGCCATTAAGCTTCTGTTACAACTTATGTTTCTTGTAAAAGAGTCCTTATTCACAATAATATTGTTCAAAAATAGATTGGGCAGTTACAATAAAGTTATTGAATGTAATTATTGTACTACTGTTAAGTCTTTGTTTTCAGGCTCTACTAGAGTTGGTTTTCATGCTTGAGTGTTCATTATTTCTCTTATACTCCTCTCTTCCCAGTCTGTCAGTAACGCTCTGTTTACTTCCTGTCTCTATGAAGCCCCTCCTTCTGAAAAGCACACTGTGCTCTGATTGGTCGGCTGGAGCAGTGTGTTGTGATTGGTCGAGCGCTTCGAGTGTGTTTGGGAAATGCCCCGCCCCTTACCATAACCACCAGTTTAACACACTACTAACTAACTCTATCAGGCCCCTTTATTCTACGTATGAATTATTATAATGAGGAATATTGTGACGTGTTCGTTCCCGGAAGAAACTCAAGACTACAATGGAGGCGTTTCAGGAGTTCAGAAACACTGACACTGATATAGAGAAGAACTGGAGCTGGAGGGACTTTGGAAACCTTTTTAATGCTCAAACAGCAACATTACACACGCTAATGTGTAAAAAAGCATATCAAGACCTCTTTAAAGTAGGGTTTACTTTGTGTTCATTTTATGATTGTGAACTTAATACATTCTTTATTGTAGCTGTAAGCATGTAACCTGATCCTTATTAATTGCCTTTAATCCAACACTATAAAGCTCAATTGACATTTTCCAAAGCAGCTTATAGCAAACGCTGTGTTGATCGACTCTACATGAGAGGAAGGATTCACACACTCTCTGCAAAGAGACCTGTCTATCACAACCACACTTACTGTAGCACGATGCATTAATAAACATCTCTCTGTCACCAACAATCAGTCCAAACACATCACCACAACAGGAGGTGCAGAAATCATGTATATAAGCACAGGGAATAACCAGACACAGCCAACACGAGATGTTTGGGAGGAGAACAGATTTATTCCATTAGACTTTGTCACTTTTGTTTTGCATTGCATGGAAAGTTTGACCCTTCATTTTCTTGTTTACTACTATATCATCCCACAAATGTATTGCATTCTGTAATAACTCAATATGACGTATGAATAATACAGACATTATGAAAAATTCTCTGCATTATTTAATGCATTTCATATATGGAGCGAACTGTGATTGTGAGTAAATACTTCTGTGGAAGAACCAATCATGTCCAGTCATGCATAAAGATATTCTCTATATGAAGATTTCAGAACATTAACTTCAAACACGTCATTATGTTTTAATCAAAGAGCTAAATGTGGATATTTTGTTCGAGCGTGAGCAATTCTTGCATGCCTTCGCTTTACGTATTCAGATCACAGAGGCGGACAGAGAATGATAAAGTCATTGAAATCCTCTAATCCAGGGAGAAGACGCGTGCTGGAGCCAAAGACACGCAGAGATCGCTTGCTCAGACCTGCACTGTACATATGTGTGTGTCATATTAGCACTGACAAAGTCAAGTAAAAAGGTTGCCTTGCTGCCATATGGTGGTGAAAACTATGAAACACTTGTTTCTGCCACAGAATAAAATATTTAAAAAGATAATTGTGACTTTTTATCTCACAATTGCGATTTTATATCTCGCAATTCTGACATCTTTTCTCACAATTGCGTGTTATAAAGTCAGAATTGTGAGATAAAAACTCCAAATTCTGAGGAAAAAGTCAGAATTGAACTTTATAACTAGTTTATATCTCACAATTCTGACTTTATAACCAAGAAATGAGAGTTTATATCTCACAATTGTGAGAAAAGATGTCAGAATTGCGAGATGTAAACTCGCAATTGTGAGTTATAAAGTCCAATTAGAAGGAAAAAAGACAGATTTTTTATATCTCACAATTCTGACTTTGTTACACATAGTTGTGAGAAAAAAAGTCAGAATTGTGAGATAAAAAGTCTTCATTCTGTGGCGGAAACAAGCTTCCATAGAATACATTTTATTTATTTATTTTTTAAAGATAAAAACTCCAAATTCTAAGGAAAAAAGTTTATTTCTCACAATTCTGACTGTATAACCAAGAAATTCGAGTTTCTATCTCACAATTGTGAGAAAAGATGTCAGAATTGCAATTTCGAGTTATAAAGTCCAATTCTGATTTTTTTCCTCAGAATTTGGAGTTTATATCTCAAAATTCTGACTTTATAACACGCAATTGTGAGAAAAAAAGTCAGAATTGTGAGATAAAAGTCGCAATTACCTTTTTTATTTTTTATTCTGTGGCGAAAACAAGCTTCCATAGAATACATGTCACTTTATAGTAAAATACGGTTAAAAAGTATATTTTTCATAAGAAAAAGCAAGCATCTTTACTATAGTAGACTTAACAGGAGTGTTCCCCCCATTGCTCTTGTCAGAAGGAAGAGGTATCCAACATTAAACGTTTGCACATGCTTGACTGTTAAACTTTGAGATGGTCTATTATTAAGTCCTGTTCACACAACAGTGATTGAGATAATTGGTTGGTGTTTAGCTGAGTAGACATTCAAAGACAACCACCCTTCCCTCTGCCATGCCTCGCGCTGGCATTACACACAGTGTGTGTTCCACCCACAGGCATTAGCTATTAGTGTTCACCATTCCAGACCCTTGTGCAGAGTGCTGAGTAAGAGAGTGGTGTTTACACTGCAGATGCATGAACAAATGATCAGCAGAAGAAAGAGAGAGCGAGTCCCCCAGGCAGAGGACTGCAAGAAGAGAGGAACACTGTGGAAGAAGAACAGGACATTAAAACAAGAGAGGAGAGAATGAATGGATGGATGACGCATGCTTCACTATACGGCCATAACCCTTTTATGTGATATCAGCGATGCCAAAAGTGCCTTTCTTCAATGTTAAAATAGAAAATGCACCGTTTCTCTGATTGACACTGAACGCTCACATGCATATGTTCATGCATGCTCTGTGAAGTGTGCGCTCACTGCCTCGTGGTAACGGGGCTGAAAATGCACGTCTTGCTCAAAAAGCCTGTCTTAAGTGCATGAAGAATATCTGATGTGTCCCAGGCCTATAGCAGTGCACATGCAAACCCACAGATCTGATGCATATTATACTGTTCACTTTATGCTTACTATATATACCAGCAGCATGCCATTATTTAAATGGCATTTGTTTGTATTATTAATATACAAATATATTTTGTATTAAAATAATTCAAAACAAAATTTTAAAAACTTAGAATAATATTATAAAATTAAAAAATATTGTATACTTTTTTTTTGATAATAACAATGCTAGCATTTTACATTAGTTAACGTTATTTAATTAACTTACCTAACATTAGCAATGTGTTTGTAATATAATATAAATGATACTTTTTATCAAAATAATAAAAATAATATATTCAAAACTTTTTTAGTTAAAAAAATCACGTTTTTAATGTTGTTTATGTATAACAGTACGTTTAACAGTACGTTTAACAGTACGTTTAACAGTACGTATGTATAACAGTACGTTTAACAGTACGTTTTTGTGGCAAATTAGAATATGTGGTGTTTTTAATATGCTTTATTTTTTTTATATGTTTAAATTGCTGAGTATGTTCACTTTAAAACTGCAGTGAATCAAAGACAGTCTCAAACACGCGTTTGAAATCGCTGGTGTACCTTGTAACCAATCACGTCACGAGGGGGGCGGGCTTTAGCACATCATTAACCAGCCTGGTCTCATCGTTAATATGTCGGTATTAATACGTAATTTTCAAAGATAGAAAACATATTCTGGCCTTTTGTGTCTCACAGTAAATAAACTAAATATTACAAAATGGCTAAATGATTAAAGAAGGTATTTTTAAGGTTTTAAAGTGTATTCTTGTTTGACGCCATGTAGGCTCATCCTCCGAAACCAGTTTGCAGCAGAAGGAACGAACAGAGCGAAATGTTATTATTTCATAAACAAACCTTAATGCCACTGAAAACATAATAAGACAATTGAATGCAATAGAGTCAAAACATTAATGCCACAATTTTAACATGCATAAATAGGAATACATACAAATTTGTACAGTAGCGTTGTTCATACGTAAATAATTTAATAATTTACGTTTTTGTGCTGTCAATACGTGTACGTGAGGTAGAGCTACACTTTATGTAAAAATACACACGTTTGAGATCACGTTGCATTAACTGCTGTGAAGCAGGGGAGTCTCCATGCCAGGTTACCCCCATTTATGTTTCTTTTGATATGAAAAATCGAGTACATTTAGCAATACAGTGGGTGAATTATGTATATTATGATGTTATGATGAACTATATGGCCAACGGGAATATGGTTTGTGTCACATTAGCAACTCATTATTAGCTGTTTGATAATGAGCCAGAGGCTAATCATATTAATTACCGTTATGTGTCCGACGTTAGAGAGAGCAATGCATAAAGCGCATTATCATTCTGATTATATATGAACTTGTAGACGAGCCTGTATTATTCGCTCTTTCACTTCATCTCAATCAGTTTCTGGTTCAAACATATATGGCTGAATTAGTGTAAGTACCAGTATTTCCACTTGGCATTGTGCAGCGTTTACTACAGTAAAGTTGAGCGAGTGGATCAGGTATTCTGAGCTGCTGTGAGTGAGTGGAGGCGGGGCTAATTAGCATATTCATGGATCTGCGTATAATAAATGAAGCAAGGGTGTAGAGTTACATTCAAGCTATTCTAAGGCATGAATATATATTTTTCACTGGAAAAACAACCTTTAAATATGTCATTTTGGTGATGAAATTATAAAATGATTGACTACAGGGCGACTTTAACAGATACAACTTTTGATTTGAATGATAATATAGCAAATGTTGAAATTAGAATAAATGCTTTATATATCTTAGTTCATGTTAACTAATGTTAACAAATGGAGCCCTATTGTAAATTGTAACCATAATAACAAAAAGCCAATAAAGCCAATTGCAAAAACCAGCTGGTTGAATCAACAGAGCGTTCCAGCTGACACACATCTGCTATTAGTGGGAGGAGAGAGAAATAACGTCCAAATGACGCAAGATTAGCAGAGAACTATTATCAAAGAATCCCGTAATGGCGAGTGTGGTCTGACCATCACGATTAACATGCTTGCACTTCAGGAAAAGTTCCAGATGAAAGTGGAGAGAGACTGTTACTGACTCTGGGAGAGCTGAGAAGGAACTGTGTCCAAACAGAGAGGAAAGCTGGGATGACAGGAGATCAGTGTTGTGTAGAAATAAATAAGATCAAAAACAGCTTGTCGGTGCCAAAGTAAGGAAGCTTGTTTCTGACACAGAAAAAAACATTAAACAAGACAATTGCAACATTTTATTCTAACTTTTTTCTCACAATTTTGAGTTTATATCTGACAATTTGGATTTTTTTCTTCCCGACATAATTCTGAGTTTACATCTTGTAATTATGTTTTTGTTTGTTTGTTTGTTTGTTTGTTTCCAACACAAAATTAAAAAAAAAATTTAAAAGATAAATGTGACTTTTTAATCTCACAATTCTGACTTTTTTTCCTCACAATAGCGACTTTTTTTCTGGGTTTACATCTTACAATTCAGGGTTTTTTTTATTTATTTTTATAATAAAGTAATAATAAACTATAATAAATAGTCAAATAATAAAAAGGTAATTGATATGGTTATGAAATTGCTCAACTTTTTATCTCAAAATTCTCACTTTTTTTCTCACCTTTGTGAGTATATCAATGCTATCTCACGACCAATTTGTACAAATTCGTATGAGTGATTAAAAGGTGGCTAATTAGCCTCACTTGTGCATTTGTCTAAACCCACGTGCTGGGTAGGTTTAGGGGCGGGGTCAAGGGTATGTTTAGGGGCGGGGTCAGGGGTAGGTTTAGGGGCGGGGTCAGATTTTTTTATTTTATTTTTTGCTTTTGCTACAGAAAAAAAGGTAATTGTGACTTTTTATTTCTTGCAATTCTGAAATTTTCTTAAAAATTGTGAGATAAAAACAATTACACAATTGCCTTTTTTACTTTTTATTGCATGGCAGAAATAAGCTTCCACACCATGGAGATTTGTTTTTACAGCAAAGTTTCATCATTGTGCATTATCAACACACTGTCATTGACCCACATCCAAAGAACAAACCCATATCCGCCTTGATCCTGTAGTTTCCCTGCAGCACACACACACACACACACACACTCAAGCAAGCCAAGCGTACGGGTGGCTGAGTAACGGCACCGGCAGAACACAGGCATGAGAGAGGCCTTGCTTTGCCTCAGGGTTGCCCGATCCAGAGTAACAGACTCCCACCCTCTTATTCCCAGAGAGCCGACAGAGCGGCCATGTCATACTGACTGAGAACTGACTGACTACAGACCGAGAGAGAGAGAGAGAGAGAGAGAGAGAGAGAGAGAGAGAGAGAGAGAGAGAGAGAAGCTTGTGTTCTTGAAACATGCCAACAAAAGCAATGAAAATGTGCAGAAAGCATGCATTCATTGATGACCTTTTTCCAAGCTCCAAATTTAACCAAGCTGCCAGAAGCAAGACCGTCAATCGTAATTTGTGCAATGCGTGACTGGAATATGACACAGACATGATATTGGTGAAAACTGACCATGATGAAAATAAAGCATATTTGAAGCCATTTCTCAGTCCTAATCAAGCTGAAGGAAGATGCCAGCAAAGTTTTCTCCAGTGAAGTATATAAAGTGAATCGTGTCTGTCTAATGTGTCTAAGATAAACACGTAGGTGGATGGTTCATTGAAACCTTTAATGAAAATCAATTAAAATGATTATACTTTACCTGTAAAAAGGGAATGTTGCTACATTAGAAGATATTTCTATCTGACATATAACCCTTAAAAGTACAACAGAATGCCTATAGTACAGAGTGTATATAAAATAATTGAATTGAATAATAATTTTGACTTGAATAAAGTATGGACATGTTTAGCTTTTTTTTACAGAAAACATTTTCTATGCATATCAGGGTAAAACAAAATGTCTTTGAGCAACCAAAGAAATTTATATATAATAAAATTAGCACTGAACTTGACAAAACCCTTTAATATTTGAATATTTGCAGAATGTTTGGATTTAGTCATTCTTGTTTTGTTCTCTGACAGAGATTAAAGGAAAAGTCACAGTCTCTTTTTCACACACACACACACACACACACACACACACACACACACACACACACAGGCCAGTAATTACATACATTTCCACATGATATCAGACATCTATTAGGTGTGGCACAGCGATTACTGGACACAGAAAGATGAGTCTGCCAATGAAGTCTAATCAGTTCATTTTGGGAAATCTCATTGTGATTCATATCTAATAACGGCAGTCTCCACTGGTGATTCTCCACTTGCCAGCCAATCTATTTTAGGCTGAGAGGAATAGCAGTATTGGGATGCACAGCAGCACTGCTGTCTGTCACATGGCAACAGAGCAAAGCAGTGCTAGTTCAGGGTCATAGTTCCTGAGAATGTTAGATTTCTGTCAAATATGACCTTCACAATCATTTCACCTGGCTTTCTCTCTTTGTCCTACTCGCTCGCTCGCTTTTTGTGTTGAGTGAGACGGAAAAAAGAAAAGTGCAGCCCAATTATTTCAACATTTCAAAGCCCCTCTTCGCACACAACATACTTTCAATCACAGGCATTCATTTGACTTGAACCTGACACACACAATGCACGCTCTTAAATCATCTCAATTAAACCAGAAGTGTGTGTTTGTTTCACATCCACAGGGAGAAGAAGACTTCCCCTCGGCTCAAACAGGGAGCTGTCCGAGGACCTGAATCAAGTATACAGTCACTTGCATTGAACTAATCGTTCAAGCGAAATTTGCATTTTAAAATAAGCATAAAGAGTGTAAAATAACAGCGCGAGCGTTTACACCGTCACATCATTTGTTCCTCGCATGCACCGGATCAATCTCATTTTTCTCGCATCCTTCCACAAAAGACAGATCAAGCTCGACTCTCATCCATTAGCCGCTGAAAAAGGTCACAGATACAGTCTTTCGTGTATAACAATGCGCCATTTAGACCAAGTCCGGGAAAGCCTACCTTGTTTTGGGTTTTTTTTTGATCCCGGGATCCAACCTAACTTTGCTCTCCAGATTTCGGGTCCGAAGGATCCTATAGCCGCCCGAGCGCGCGCACGAACTCTCCGACGAGTTGACAGCTGAAGATCATCGCTTTAGCACACGCGAATCCACCGGGCTCGATCACACACACACGCGCGCGCAACGAGAGTGTTTTCTTGGGCTTCTGTCGAGCTCTGATGCATCGCCGTCTTATGCATGCATTTATTACGCACGATGTCCTTGACAAGTATCCACATCACATTGAACAGTGGAAACGGCGTTCAGTCCGCTGAAAACCCAGCCATATGCACGGAAACATACTTGTTCTGCACACATTTATCAAAGTGGTTCAGTATGCACATCATCTAATCCAAGCAATCACTGGAAGTCCTCGCCTCGGCTCCAGTATATCCAAACATTATCCCAAGTCGCCTTCCGATGAATTATTCCTCTCCGGGACTCCGATGAGAGAAACGTGCTGCGCGTGTTATAAATGAAGCTCTGTGGAAGAGGACGTAGTGTTTCTGCAGTTCAGCAATGGGAGTGGTGTGTGTGATAGTGAGGAGAAACGCGCTCCACGCGCCGCAGACACGCCTCGCGCTGCCCACCGACAGAGTCCGCGAGATCCTGCTATCTTGACATGTTGCAATAATTCAAATGTTCCTGAGATGCTTCTTTAGTTTTGTAGCAAGCATTAGATGAGTTTCAGATGAGAAGTCAAATGTGCGCGTTTGCGTGCGCGTTTGTGTGTGTGTGGTGTGTGTGTGAGAGAGAGAGAGAGAGAGAGAGAGAGAGAGAGAGAGAGAGAGAGAGAGAGAGAGAGAGAGAGAGAGGGGGGAGGGGGGAGGGGGGAGGGGGGGGGGGGTAATCTGTCCCCATGAGGATAGTAAAACCTGAAATATTTGCAGTAGATGGTTTCTTTGCAGTGCTAAAACGGCTTAATACACATGCTAAATAATGTTGTAGCAAAAATGTATAGATGCTGAGCGGTTACTTTAGCAGTGGATTATACAGACTATCATAAGATCTTTTAAAGCAACAGAAGTCAGTGTAAAGTGTGTGGGTGCGCGTGCGCGGGAGGGGTCGGGGGTCTGTGTGCTCTAGAGGCTGATCTTGCATTTAAATTACAGCAAATACAGCACGTGAACGGAATGGATCTTTCATTTGGGAAACGTGCTGTGAATTCTCATTCCTATAGACCTTATGCGCCAGAGAAACGAGGGCGCCGCCATCTTTAGAATATTGTCTTTGAACTTCCGTTTTTGCGGTCGCTCTGTATATCTCTATGGCGCTGCTGTCCAGGAGTAATTAGCTTTTGAAGTGGATTTACTTAATGTAAAGTTCACGAAAGTTATCACGAGGATTGTAATGTTTAAAGTAGATGTCTTAACAAATGTCAGTCGACCGGGAAGATTTTAAAACGAGCCGTTCATTCATAAATACGCAATATCACTGTGAAAATACAGACCGGAACTAGCGCAGCGCTGAAAAGGGGCGGGGCTACATAAGGTCTTATACACGCTTTGGTGAAGGAATGTTGAAAGTTTGGTGTTCAGGTATAAAACTAAATAAAAAAAAACGAAGAAATTCTCTGTAGGCTACACATTGCTTTTCTGCTAACGTTTTACTGGGATTTATTTCATTACAATTCTCTAAAATGTGTTTTAGCTGTGGTCAAATTGAGCTCAAATTCAATATGTTTCAGGTAAAACACTCAGAGAAAAAAAATAAAAAAATGTTAGTTTGAGGTAGGCTACAACATTCAGATAGAGTATATGAAAAAAAGCAATAAACAAACAAACCAATGATACAAACAATAAATACATAAATAAATACATACATACATACATAAATAAATGTTAGTTTGAGGTAGGCTACAACATTCAGATAGAGTATATGAAAAAAAAAGCAATAAACAAACAAACCACTGATACAAACAATAAATACATAAATAAATACATAAATACATAAATAAATGTTAGTTTGAGGTAGGCTACAACCTTCAGGTCAAAAATAAAATAATTTAAATTAAATTGAGGTACAACACTCAGATAAATAAATTAATAAATGGGGGAAAAAAAATCTGCCTGATGTATTTAAGTAAGAACATATAACATTTAAAAATATGAATATATACAAAATGTTATAATAATTAAAAAATGATTTTCATTTGACTAATTCCTGTGTTAATGGACAGCCCACAGTGCATGATACATGTAAAGATAGAAAACTGGTTAGATGTCATTTATTTAATAATTCCTGAGGTATACAATTTAGAAGAAGGAACTAGCAATTATCCATTGATGAAGTAATGGAGAAAAAAAAAAGTAATTTAGTTATATTTGGTTTGGAAACTGAATTGTCAGGTGTTACACAGAACTAAAATGTCTGGAAAACAAAGCCTGTTGGTTATTTTAAGATCTTCTGTTTGCAGTCCCTGAACTGAAAGGCATCTGAACACAGTACAAACAAATCAAATAATAATGAAAACCTTGACTGATGCCCAAGAGGTGCAGACAGCGATTCTGACTGGGATATGAATATTACGCTCATGCCTCGATTTCCTCAGAAATGAAAGCATGCGTCTCACCTAATGTTACATAAAATGGCATTTCGGAGTACAGCAGGCAAAGTGCAGAAGAGATAAAGAAAATATTACAGCGGAGGATGATGGTTAATTGCGCTGTCTATCAGGTAATCTGCTCATCTTTCCTGTTGCTGGCAGCATTATCAGAGATTAGAGAAGATCTGGTTATGGCATGCACATAGATAGTACAGGTTCCTGAAATCTAATACCACAGAGAGAGAGAGAGAGAGAGAATCCCAATCCCGAACTGCTGACACTGACTGAGATAGTCAACTCCACACAAACGGATGCATATCAGGTTTTCTGAAACCATCTGCTGACTTCCTGTGCTTTCCAATTTTGCTTTACGGCTTTTTCCTCCCCCTTTAAACAAATGGTAATGGCAAAGCAATTCATCTCTGCATGAATCGGTTGAGAGGAATAAATCTCCATGAAAAACATCTTCCTAGTTTTAGAAGGTTACAGAGCATTAAGAGACAGATTCTGCTAGAAATGCAGAAGTGATGGACTTTG
>CM038634.1:1857830-1890330 GCA_021554675.1 Leuciscus idus | reverse complement strand
ACTGAAGACGGCATAAACCCCAAAGGAATATTAAGTGTTCGATACAAGTTAAGCTTAATCGACAGAATCATAAAAATGAATATAGCTGCAAGCTGCAATTAAGGGGCCGAGCACAAAAAAGGCATGATGAATTATGCATTATGCAAGAATGGCTGGGAGCATCAGACCAACTGAAACAATGAGTTAAACGGACGAGAAATCATAAATACAATCACTTGTAATTGTTTATAATTTTTGACCAATTGGTGGCGCTGTTACCAAACTGATTCCATGTGGTCAGTGTGAGATGACTGACAAGTTGGGTGTCAATATGCCAAAGCATTGCGGAGTTACAGCATCAGAATAAGTATGGCAGCATGACATCCAGTTTGTTGATGCATTATTCGAGAACGTTTTATTTTATAAAAAAATTTATAAAGCACATATTGTGTATTCAATACAACCAAAGTTACTCAAAGTGCAGTACATCAATAATAATAATAATAATAAAATAAATAATAATAATAAAACAGACATACAACAAGGAAACAACATAAAACAACCACTCACCTAAGAAATAATAACCCGGGTAATTGAAAGCCGTCGTTAATAAATGAGCTTTTAGCAAAGATGGAAAAGTGGAAATGGTCTGAGCAGAACTAATACAAAAAGGCAATGAATTGCAAAGTTTTGGGCGGCAACTAAAAAAGCACAATCCCCTTTGAGTTTTAATCTGGATCTGGGAACCACTGAGAGAAACTGATCAGAGGATCTCAGGGGCGTCACAGAGGAGCGCCAGCTCTCTAATGTCTCCAGGTGTTTTAGTGCCAACCCGTTCAAAGACTTAAAGACAAACAATAAATGTTTAAATTCAATCCGGAAACGGACCGGCAGCCATTGGAGCCAACTTCACATGAAGAGGTTAGTAGGCATGTTTTTCTTCCCCCAATCAAATCATTTAACCGCTGGCGACTTTAATCAGTGCAATTTATGGACTGTGCCTTCTAAATACTACCAACATGTGAACAAGAAGAGCCATAACAGTGGCCAAGAGACAGTATAGAGAGAAGCTGGACAGTTTATACTCTACTGCTGACGCCGGGGAGATATGGCAAGGCCTGCAGCACATCTCAGACTTCAGGACCATCACGAGCACTTTCAGCTCTTCGGACAGCCTACCGGATGACCTAAACACCTATTGTGCTCGCTTTGAGACCCCCAGTGCCAGTACAGAGAGAAGTCATTCACACATTTGGACCACTCAACCCTCCTCCCCCCCTTTAACTGTCTCATCAGCTTACACAAAGCACTGAGGAGGATTAACCCCCGCAAGGCAGCAGCACCAGACAACATCTCTGGGTGGGCCCTCAGAGCTGGTGCTACTGAGCTGACTGATGTATTCACATCTATCTTCAACCTTTCCCTCAGTCAGAGCGCTGTTCCCACTTGCTTCAAAAGAGCCCGCCGACCTGCCTGAAAGACTACTCACTTCAATCATCATGAAGTGCTTTGAGAGAGTGGTGCTGGCCCACATTCAGAGCAGTGTGCTGGACATATTGGACCCCCTGCAGTATGCACACCGTTCCAACAGGTCCACCTCGGATGCCATTGCCAATGCCCTCCATATTTCCCTCTCTCATCTGGAAGATAAGGACACATATATTAAGATGCTATTTATCGATTACAGCTCCGCTTTCAATACAGTCATCCCTCATAAACTCACTCATAAACTGTTTGTACTTGGACTACATCCCACACTTTGTGACTGGCTCCTAGACTTCCTGTCCGGATTGGAAATAGGACCTCAGCCACTATCACAGCAAACCTTGGCATCCCACAGGGGTGTGTTCTCAGTCCCATCCTCTACACACTGTTCACACATGACTGTGTCGCCTCACACAAGGACAACGTCATCTTGAAGTTCGCTGACGACACCGTAGTGATAGGACGCATCACTGGCGGGGATGAAGCAGCCTACAGGAGGGAGGACAACCTTACCCTCAACACGGACAAGATGATAGTTGATGTGAGGAAAAAGAGGAGAACTCATCAGCCTCTGTTTATCCGAGAGCTTGAAGTAGAGAAGATGAGTAGTTTTAAACATCTGGGGGTCCGCATCAGTAAGGACCTCACCTGGACACTCAACACCACCCAGCTGGTTAAGAAGGGACAACAGCGGCTGTATTTCCTGAGGAGACTGGGGAAGTTTGGCATGTTGACTAAGATCCTCAACAACTTCTACAGCTGTGTTGTGGAGAGCATCTTGACCAGCTGCATCACCGTGAGGTATAGAAACACTACTGTGAGGGAGCGCAAACATCTGCAGAGAACTGTGAAGACTGCTGAGAAGATCATCAGGACTCCACTGCCTTCTCTGCAGGCTATCGACCATCTCAGTCCACAGGAGAGACACCACCCTACCCACCCCCAGCATGGACTGTTCACACTCCTACCCTCGGGATGGAGGAACAGCAGTGTGAAATGCAGGACTTCTAGATTTAGGGAACTCGTTCTACCCCTCAGCTATCAGACTCTTAAACAGAAAGCCAGTGGACACAGATTAGTCTAATCTATCTCAGAGAATAGTTGGACTAATTGTTGCATCAATTGCACATATGTTAATGTTATTGCTTCTGTTATCATGGAGCTGCACTCAAATTGCACTTTAATGTATTATTGTTTTGCACATAGTCAGTATTGCACATTTGCATACATAGATGTACTATAGTTTAATATTTTATACACTCTAATTCTTATTTCTACAGCACTTTTATTTTGTTTGTGTGTGTGTGTGTGTGTGTGTGTGTGTGTGTGTGTGTGTGTGTGTGTTCATTTTATTATAGGCTATTTCTTCTTTTTTTACATACTTTGCACTTGCCTTGGCATTCACTGTGGACAGCAAAGAAATAATTCCATTGAACAGGGAAACTTGTTTTCCTCACTGTGCATATGACAATAAATGCTTTGACCTTGACCTTGACACACATATTGTTTACTTCATGTGTCTATACTATTGAAACAGTGAGCATTTTAACATTCACTTCCACTGTAACTGCACCACTGTTACCCAGATTTTTACTTTAAAGGGATAGTTCACTTTGAAATTAATTTTTGGTATGTTTTAGCTTACCTCAAGGGCATCCAAGATGTAGGTGTCTTTTTTTCCGCAGTAGTTTCAATTTAGATATTTTTAGGTCAAACCGTTCTTGTCTGTCAGTCATATAATGCAGGTCGATGGTCACCACCTCAAAGAGCATGCACAGAGTCCAAATTAAACAATTCCCCATCGTAAGTACACAGTATTTATATCGTTTTTACCTCTTATACACAGCCATGTCGAAGTGATCTGATCTGACGTGTACGCAGACTGGTGCATAGATATATACACTAGATGTCGCCTTAAAGACATTCGTTCCAATAAACTGCCGTAGACAAGGCGATATCTAGTGTATATATCTATGCACCAGTCTGCGTACACGTCAGATCAGATCACTTCGACGTGGCTGTGTACAAGAGGTAAAAACGATATAAATACTGTTCGTTTTCTCACACAAACCGCTCGTTTCGTGTCTTAGGCCATCAATGTGTACTTACGATGGGGAATTGTTTAATTTGGACGACGGGGAATTGTTTTAATTTGGACTCTGTGCATGCTCTTTGAGACAGTGACCATAGACCTGCATTATATGACTGACAGACAAGAACGGTTTGACCTAAAAATATCAAAATTGAAACTATGGAAAAAAAGACACCTACATCTTGGATGCCCTTGAGGTAAGCTAAAACATACCAAAATTTAATTTCAAAGTGAACTATCCCTAACTAAGAACTAAGAACTAAGAAAAGGAAAGAGAAGTAGAAATGATATGGTTATCAACAAGTGTTGTCGTTTGAGCTTAACTTGTAACAAGCCTGGAAAATGGCTTTAATGCATCATAAGAATGGAACGATTGCTCTCCGAATACAGTGTTCTTGCAATGATGCAGAAGTAGTAAATGTTGGGTGATTAGGTAAGAAAGCAAATCAATGGCACGGCAGAATCTGTCCTGTTCTAATATTTATCAGAAGGCTGTTATAGGTAAGGAAAAACAACTCATAGAAATCGATTTCCTGCAAAGCAGCTTTGAAAACAGGGCCTTCAAAGCTTCAAAAGGCCTTGTCTGTGGGAAAGCATAACCATTTCACCAATAATACAATTAGACACCCCTATTTTTCTGTTTGGAAAGTGCTCTAATGTCTCTGCATGTGAGTTAATGGAAATGTTTTCTAAATCCATGTTTTCCAGGCTCATACACCAAAATCCATTTCTCTGATTGATCAACATGACTTCACCCAGACGGTTTAATTACACTCTTTTCCGCTGACCAGAAAACAAGTGAATAAAAATGGCCACTCAACAAAACTGCAACACCTAAACAAATAAATCCCGCTGTATGAGCCCCAGTTCCCAGTGCAGCTGTCCTGCGCGTTTGCTCTGCGCCCTCGACGATGTGTTTTGCTTACGATAAGGCCTCCCTAGATGCTCCTCACAAGCCTTCAGACCTCTATTCTGTGATATCTTCTATTGAATGTGTTGGGATGTGCTGCATAAGCGCACCTCAGGCACTGTGGAAAAACTAAGTTTGTGGGGAAATCCCAAGACATTTAACTTCTCCATTAGACTCTATCTCAAGTCTTTATTTGAACCAATTTGTAATTTATCAGAGATAAATTATTCAAAAGGTGCACACCAACCTGAATATTTCAGAAAAAAATAAACAGTGATTCAATGTAGGGTGAAATCAGCAGCTTGGCCTTGATTATACAAGCTTCAGAAGAAAGTGTTCAGATCAAAAAAAGTTCATGTTTTTTGTCATTTTATGTGGCATGTAAATGATAGTCAGTGTGGAGTTTCCATTAATGCTACAGTTCAGTATAAAGTCACAGCGCATACGCAGCTAACATGGACCTACACTTGCACAAAGTGACACAAACAAACAGAGGAAATGTCAGTCAGAGTTCGCCTGCTCATCTCGCTTCATGAATATAGCCTTCAAACACTCACAGATAGCAGGGAATGCTGAGCAGACAGCAGATATTCTGCACTGGGTAGCAGATTCATTCAGTTTCAGCATTTCTCCTCACTTTAAAACACTTTCACTTATCACGCAATTTTTCAACATGTTACCTTACAAGAGTTTTTGGAGACCGAACCTAAAGATACAAAAAAAAGGGTATTTTTTTGTGATTGAGCTTACCGAAAAAAAAATGGCAAAAAAAATGTGCTTGTTATATGTGTGTACGTATGATGCCATTTTGATCACCTGAGAACTCGTGAAGAGTTTATAAAATGTGTAAAGGAGTCAAACAGCGGGAGGAATCTCTCCATTGCACACAAATGAAGAACGGCTGCTTTTTTCTTTTTCCTGCTACACTGAAAACAACTGAACTACTGTCACACTGCACTGAGTTAAAGGGATAGTTCACTTTGAAATTAATTTTTGGTATGTTTTAGCTTACCTCAAGGGCATCCAAGATGTAGGTGTCTTTTTTTCCGCAGTAGTTTCAATTTTGATATTTTTAGGTCAAACCGTTCTTGTCTGTCAGTCATATAATGCAGGTCTATGGTCACTGTCTCAAAGAGCAAGCACAGAGTCCAAATTAAAACAATTCCCCATCGTCCAAATTAAACAATTCCCCATCGTAAGTACACATTGATGGCCTAAGACACGAAACGAGCGGTTTGTGTGAGAATACGAACAGTATTTATATCGTTTTTAAAGACGGAAAGGGTCAGAAGTGATCTCTCGTGCGTGTACGTCACTCATTGTTTGCGCAGACTAAGCCAGAACGCGCGCACACGTCACACACCAGGAAGCGCGCGCGCCCTCAGATCACTTGGACGTGGCTGTGTACAAGAGTTAAAAACTAGGGCTGTCAAAAGATTAATCGCGATTAATCGCATCCAAAATAAAAGTTTGTTTTTAAATAATATATGTGTGTGTGTACTGTGTATAATTAAATTTGTATATATAAATACACACACATGCATGTATATATTTAAGAATTTTTTTTTATTTATATATAAAAAAAATATATTTATATATAATATAAATTATATATAAATATATACAGTATATGTATGTAAATATTTCTTAAATATATACATGCATGTGTGTATATTTATATATACAAAATAATTATACACAGTACACACACATATATTATGTAAACACAAACTTTTATTTTGGATGCGATTAATCGCGATTAATCTTTTGACAGCCCTAGTAAAAACGATATAAATACTGTTCGTTTTCTCACACAACCCGCTCGTTTCGTGTCTTAGGCCATCAATGTGTGCTTACGATGGGGAATTGTTTTAATTTGGACTCTGTGCATGCTCTTTGAGACAGTGACCATAGACCTGCATTATATGACTGACAGACAAGAACGGTTTGACTTAAAAATCTACCTACATCTTGGATGCCCTTGAGGTAAGCTAAAACATACCAAAATTTAATTTCAAAGTGAACTATCCCTTTAACATAGTAGCATCACTATACTTAGTTAGTTACTCACCAACACTATTAAATAGCATCACACGAATAACATCTAATCAAATGCTGGGTAGAAAGAGTCAACACTGGGAAGATGGAAATGAGGTTTGTGTTGAACAGTAATCAAAACTGTCATGATTTCCCTTCTCGTTAATTTGCTTTTGTATTTAGATGCTGTTTTGTTTGCTTGTTTGTTTTCTTGTTTGTTCAGTTGCGTTTCATTCTGATGCGATCTTCGTTGATTAAAACACTTTCTAGCAGAACAAAGGGCCTTTGAATGGATCTGAAAAGCTGCTCATATGTGCGTTTCCTTGAAAACGTGGGCATCGAAATCATTATGTATAAGTATTTTCCAGCAGTGGTAGCTCCGTCTTTACATAAACCTCCAGAACATTTCATTTTGAATGATTGTAGGTCTTTAAATGTCTTTTTAAGATGGGTAAACACTGCAATATTCGAAACGGATGGCTGTTTTCACAATTCTGCTCCCGATGTAATACGAACCGGGTTTAAAAACGAAAGGAAAGTTTATGTTAGATTTATTCCAACACTCTAAACTAAGAGGAGAACGCTGGGGGAAACGTCTACATTTTGAATGAGTGTCATATTGAATGACCATTCAAGCCTTCACACTGATTCTTCCCATATTTCATGCTCTCATAAATAGCTGGTTTGCACAAAAACTATTGTTTATACACTGAAGGATTTCTGTCATGGTTGGTGTGGGTTGAAAACATCCTTAAAGTTACTTCTTCAACCTCAAAAATGTATGATGAAGCATTACTGAAAGCAAGCCTTGCCTTTCTCAATGAGATGTGTGACATGTGCTGAGGCTCTGGAGTCACCGGACATCAAGATTAATAATGAATTTGAAAAGAAGACATCAACTAAGTGGCTTTCTGTAAGGAACATTACCTGCCACAACCTTTGAACAGCTATACTAATGAACTGAGTTCTGCACATACCAGCTTTGAAACCATGCCATTACCTAACACAAAATTTGTGTAAAATTAAAATGAATTTTACATTTCAAATTAAAGCAGAAACTGTTAAATATTATTAACAATAATGGGATTAAAATTAGTTCTGTCATCAATTACTCAACTCATTAGTGATTGTGGAAGATCAACCAATGACAAGACACATGGCAGGATCACATGACAAACAGGGAATCACATGACAAGACACAGAAACATGACAATGATAAGAAAACCCAAACCGTGACATTAATGCATTAACTAACATGAACAATGTACGGTGACGCATTGCTGCCACATACATATTATTTTTTCCCCTCAATTATGTCGTAATAACGAGATCTTATGTCATTTTAATGACATCTTTTCTCGTAATAACGAGATCTTATGTCGTTACGAGAAAAAGATGTCGTTAAAACGACATAAGATCTCGTTATTACGAGAAAAGATGTCGTTAAAACGACATAAGATCTCGTTATTACGAGAAAAGATGTCGTTAAAACGACATAAGATCTCGTTATTACGAGAAAAGATGTCGTTTAACGACATAAGATCTCGTTATTACGAGATAATTGAGGGAAAAAAATTATATGTATGTGGCAGCAATGCGTCACCGTAACAATGAGCCATACATTTGTTAATAAAAAAAAATAAAAAAATGCATTGTTAGTTTATGTTTGCTCAGAACCATTAAATAATGTAAAATGATATTTACTAATTGATTATTAAAACTAACTTTTTAAAATGAACATTAACTAAGATTAGTAAATGTTTTTTTTTTAATTTTTTTTTTTTATCATGTTACAGTTAACTAATGTGAACAAATGGAACCTTGTTTGCCAATAGATATGTCGAATTTATGAACAAATCATCCTTTCTGGTTTATTCCATTCACAAATCTGACCGATTCAATGATTCGTTCACATATCGCTAAAAAATGACATAAATGACAGTCTGTTCGGAAATTTCCAGAAGTCACATGGAACACTTTAATGGTAGGCTATACACATTTGTTCTACTGAATAAGGTTTTATAAAAAATTAAATAAAAAAAAAGAATAAAAAAAATAAAAAATCCATAATCACTGGCTAGATTTAGAATTTCCAACTGTCCTACGAGTCACACAACTGCTGAGCACAGCTGAGGGGTTTCGCATGACTTCAGAAAAATAAAGATGTGTCTAGACAGAACCCTAATTGAATTTCCAAGGAACCAATATTCTGTGACGATTAAAGAGCGCTGTAAACAGATTTGAGATAAGGATCTTAAAACAATAGCCAACAGGGAATGGTTAAAGGGGGGAAATCAAGATTTGAATTTAATAAAACTAGCAATATAAGTCCATCATGAAAAAGATGAGAAATATTACCGTAAACAACTGATACAATAAAGCAGGCTTTTCTCGATCCATAATCCATTCCTCTGTCAGATTAGCAGGTGTGTCAGATTATTGAGATATCTATAGGGATCTGATTGAGAAACCCTGCGATAAAGCATATATTGTGTGTGCACATGAAATAATACAGTAGCCTGAACCAGAAGCACATATTAATAAAACAAAAAAATATCATGTTGTATACGATCACACACATACTTAACAGACATGCAAAATATGATCCAAAAACCAGTTTATGTGAGGGACTACTTTCTTTCAGCCATATTCAGGATCAGTCGTCGATAGTTCAAAAGATGTTTTTAAATTCTCCATTACTATTACATTACTACATTCATACTCCATCCCAAAACCGGGAGAATAGAATTGGCGACAGCTGTTTGGGGCGTTCTTGAGTAACAGAGGTAGATACTGTATAATATTGAACATTTATAAAACAGTTCTGTAAGATAATACTGTGGAACTAACATTTTATACACAATATTGCCAGTAACTTTGCCTGATTTTGCTCCGCCAACGAGTTACGAACACCAGCTAGCCAAACCGAGGACTGTGAAAATAAAAGTTTTTGAGCAAAAGTAACTCGTTGAGTTGCTTGTTTCGGACTTGAATGAATTGTTAGTGTATGTAAACAAATTTGGCGGCATAATGATTGACTGACCATTCTTGAATGAATCAGCGTTTTGAACGAACTGGCTGAGTAAACGATTCAGTGACTAATAAAGGTAAAGCAGCGGATATTTACACTGTGAACATACAACATTTTCTTAGAGATAGCTTATTACACCAAGTTTAAACAGCAATAGATTCTATTTACACTATGTGAAAATAGTGATAGATTATTTGTAATAAGTGTAAATAGTAGTTATGCGATTTATTCTTATAAATACCTCAGTGTTGTTGTAGATTAAACTGTATGCAATAATAACATAGAGAATGTTAATTATTATATTTATTAAACTTATTATTAGAAGAAGAAGAAGTTTTATTTATATAGCGCCTTTCCGTAGCTTTACATTGTACATTACAATACATTTACACACCCACACACACATTACAATCACATAAGTACACATATAGTCACATTATCCAAAATACATGTTAACTAGATATGTTTTTAGCTGAGTCTTGAATGTAGCCACAGATGAGATATTACGAAGTGTAAGGTGTTGTGAATTCCATAATTTAGGAGCAGTAACACTACATGACCTTCCACCTACAGTAGCCAATCGGAAACGAGGGATGGACAATAAACCAGCTGATCTAAGGGACCGGGCAGGGCGGTAAGAGTAAAGCAGATCAGACAGATATGGAGGTGCAAGACCATTTAATGCCTTAAACATTAGAAGTAATACCTTAAAGTGAATAGGTGATGCCACGGGTAGCCAGTGAAGGTCGTGAAGCAGAGGAGTAATGTGAGCAGAACGCCTGGTGGAGGAGAGAACTTTATTATTAAACACACAATAGACACTTTCTTTCCACTTTTCAAATATTTTCTTCATTTTTATTGAAAATAAATGCCTTTTCGATCTGACATGTGATGGCAAAAGGTAGATTCGAACATGAGTCGATTTGCATCAAATCTTTCACAGTCACGCATCTTACCCCTACACTATTGCTACTGTTGACAATTTTGCGTCTTCTGTAATGTTGTCTGGCCCAACCAGACGTCAGTGGGTGGAGTCAGTGGAAATAGCCTCTGCCAACTAGGCGGGGATATTTAAACTTAGTCTAAATAGACACTCCGTAAAGAAACGCGGGCATCAGCCGCCGCCGCCACCTACTGGTGTAAATATGTAATCTGCAGGAAGCTTCAGTAAAAATTAGATAACGTTTTGGTAACACTTTATTTTAGGCTCCAGTTCTCACTATTAACTAGTTGCATATTAGCTTGCATATCAGTAGTATATTGGCTGTTCATTAGTACTTACTATAAAGCACATATTAATGGCTTATTCTGCATGACCATATGCTACATCCCTTAATCCTACAATACCTAAACTTAAACGCTACAAAAACTACCTTACTAACTATTAATATTAATAATAAATTAGAAGTTTATTGAGGACAAAGTCGGAGTTAATAGGTGTTCCCCATACTAAAGTGTTACCAAAGGTTTTTCTCAAAAGCATGTGAACGATTCATGGATTAAATGTCCTAGGGGATGCAACTGTAAAGTTTATTAAGACCAATTTCTAACATTTGTGACTCAGGGCTGGTTGCTTATAACACTGTATTTAGTTCTCAACTGCATTGAGATCTCATCACTGAAGTGAAGTACAGAGCTGCAGGATCATGCTGTGTCGAAACGATTTGGTAACAAACAAGACTGAGTACAAATGGATGGAGCTGGAGATGGGATAAAGTGCAGAAACTTAGTGGAGGAAAACACATTGAAACCAAAAAGGAAAATGTCCTGGAGTGTCTTGTTCCCAATTTGATGGAGCTTGGACTATTTTTATGAAAAAGAATGGGCAAAAAGTCCAGCGTGAACATGTATAATATGGATAGACACTTACTCAGAGTATATCCAAAGGCGCTTCTACACAATATTAACTCTGAGAGGACTTATGCAGTCAATTATTTTCCGTCATCTATAATGTATGATAAAATGTGACAAAGTCCAAAGAAAATTAATACTTTTTATAGGCATATTCACATTTATAGTCATAACTCACATTGTGTTACAGCATTGAGGCCATTATGTGCTTTAACTTGGAGTTAAAGGTATTAACTCCCATTGGACTTTATAACATATCGTGTTACACATTACATTTTTAATGTAAATATAATCTTCATTGTGCACTGACTTCAAGTACAGCGGATTGATCCAATTATGGCACCTGTGAGGAGAAACACTCAGAAACGGTGAACGAGTGATGAGTCATCGTCCTTCATCTGCATACACAAGAATAACTCACTGTAATTTGAGGATTACACTGACAATCTGTCATTCAGGAGGCAGCCAGAAACACACGTCTCCCACCTTGACTGTCAGTGTAAGGATGGTGTGCGGCTTCATGGTTTAGATCATGCCTTATACTGTATGTCCTCTTCACCTCATTAACAATGCTGTGATGCAGTGCCAATTATGATATTTCATTAGCAGGTTAGGATAGCAGCTGTTGCCGACATACTGTTGAGCCGGTTGTAGTTTCACACAGGGGTTAAATTGGGATTTTGGAAATGGGGGAAATGTAATATCTGATGGTCATTCAGGTGCCATTGGTGAGATATGACATGCTCTATCCCCCCAAAAAGTAATTTTATATACATATAGTTGATAGATAGATCAACAAAGATACTTTGTTAAATTCATTAACACAATGAATGATGTCAAATTAACACAAAAAATGTTGTCCCTAAACTCACCCATTTCCAGCATTGGCAGACTGTTTATTTTGTGATATGAAATGTTTAAATAAAAAAAAGGTATTTTGTAATAATTTTGTCTGATTGATTTGTATGTCAGTAGTACTTATGCAGGATGAAAATCAAATTAATTCTATATCAAAATTATGAAATCTAATTTAAATTTAGTATAAATAAAAATAATTACAGTAGTGTACTGATTAGCTTGGTTTTTACAGTAATGCACTGTTTTACACAATTACAGTAGCATGTAGTTACTGTAAAACTGAACTACGGTGATGGTACTGTAAATCTTAATTACAGTAACTCACTGTTGCCAGTAAGTTACTGTAAAAACCCCTTGAAAAGTCTAACAGTGCACTTACTGGACTGAAGCAACTTAGGTTTACTTGATTATCCATATATATATATATATATATATATATATATATATATATATATATATATATATATATATATATATATATCACATTTGAACATATATATCATGTTCAAATGTGAGTGTCAAATATGATCATCAGGCTTTTGAGGAAGGTATATTTGCTCATCTCTCAATCATCATTGTATTGCATTATTAAAACTACAGAGCTTTGATCATAAAACTAAGCTTTTAAATATCATCTGGCAGATATAGAGTGACGACTTATATTTATGTGCATTTTATGTAAGTATCTGCTATAATGTTATAATAAAAGACTATTATTTCATATGCCAGGCTTTATAGTGTTAAAGGTTTTTAGCAAGTACATTTACTAAATGGAGACTGAATGTACAGGTTTTTAAAAAAGACCTGGAGCAAACAGGAAGTGCAATGGATTGATAAACTGAATAATTGATCAATGTGAATTTAATTTTTCATAGTGAAGTTGCCAGCACACCATTCTGGACTGTTCTGGCCCAATTTAACCCCTGATTAGATACATTAACAAGGAAGAAGAAGTCCATCTCAAATATATACGATGACCTTTAAACGCACCAGAGCTGACGCTGCGGATGATGGATTCACAGTAATGTTACTGCACAGCTGTATGAGCTTTTGCAAACAATTGTGTTCCCATACAGACATTAGTCACTCCATTAGTCAGTTGTGTTCAGGGGGGATTTACCCGTTTACACAACCGTTAGTTGCAGTGCTCTGATCTGATTGGTTAAGCCGCATTTCCAAGAGAACAACAGCACTGGGACGTTTCATTAGCAGCATCCCACATCGCAAACTATCATAGCAGGTACTACTTTATTACTAAATTACTAAGTGCATTCTATAGTGTATGCATGCTGTATATATGCCGGCATACAACTGCACTCTTACTGGTGTGATATTGCTAAATTATGAATTTGGCAAGGAAATCTGAATACAAAAGAACTATTGATGAAACTGTCATTTTGGATATCTGTTATTGTAGATATGGGTACCATATCATGCTTTTTTAATGAAACAGACTTTTTAATTACTTTTGTGAGAACACAGACCTGATTAAAAATGACTCTGCATGTCATACTGGGACCAAGAAAGTGGTGCACGTTATATTAATATATCCATCTTAGAGCAGAAATTAAATTATGCACATGTAAACTAATTCTCCCTCCCCCAACATCTATCTCTTTCTCTCTCTCTCTCTCTCTCTCTCTCTCTCTCTCTATGAATGTCATCATTGAACGTAATGTGTATTGTCTCTAATGCCTCTGCTTGTGCTCAGTTTGTCGTTTCTGTGCATGATAAGAGTGTTGTGCTCGGCTCTTGTGTTTTAAGTGCCTTCATTGTGTGACTCAGCAAATGACCGCTGGTTGGTCTGTCCAGGGCTGATAGTGTCCTGTCCTAAATCGTCCTCTTCTTTGCAGCCGTCAAACCAGCAACATATCACAACATGTGCAGGCCATCTGAGAGAATCCTGCTGCTGCAAAACAAAGACGTCATGCCCTCCATGCAAAGACTGCTAAAGTCACCATGAAACCAACAGTGTTTGTTCAAAATGATTTATCCATGCACATCTTTTTTATTTTTTATTTAACGTTTCTCTTAATCTTGAATCAGAATAATTTCCCGTCCCTCGTGCAGCATCTCTTCTCTTCTCTGATGATGAGGGCGGGGCAACCTGTCACTCACATGAGATCCACCAATAGCAAACCACAACCATCCAATCATCCAATCAACTCCTCATGGTCAAAATCAAGCCCCGCCTACATTTGATCTTGTTCCAGAAGCGTTTCACTCGGATATACGGCACATTAGGGAAGAAAAGACGAGCACAACTTACATTTAAGGCCGATTTTAAGACACACAAAAGAATGTTTTATAAAGAGGTACGTTGACACTTGGATGCATGACACAATGGCATTATCAAAGCAAACAACATTTGGCCACTAGGAGTGTAATGCAAAGATACCTGGATAAAAACACTACTTGTCAGTGAAGAATGATGTTTTTTACCAGACAATCTAGCTGCAATGTGTATATATATATATATATATATATATATATATATATATAATGGCATTGGTTACATGGCTGCCACACAAAATAAAATGTATTGAAACTAATATAGACCTTTCATGTAAAGAATCTACTGTCATCTACATTTGAGCACAAGCATTATGTTAGACCTGAAAGACAACCGCACTACTTGTTACTTCTACCTATCATTGATTTATTAAATCAGTCTGTTCCTTCCTTTCCTTCTCGGTTGATGATGTGTTTTCTGATTGCTTGTTCTATTCTCAGCGTTCAACTCAATATGAGAAAGAATTGATTGGCACTATGTACACAGCCAAACTGGAGAGAGAATCAAATTAGTTTACTTCGTCTCCTGATTTGCATGAGAGCGTTTCCATTCATTTTCCATCTGTGAAAAAAAAACCCAAAAAAACTCTGAATAAACTTTCACACATTAAACAAGAAAGCTTCCTGAGACTGAAGCGCTGGACTTAACCGAGCGATTAAACCATAAAATCTGCCAATTGCAGGTGTAATGGCATCTAAAGGGATATAAAGTATCTCATATGTGTAATTATAATACTTAATTTTTTCTCCAGATCGTCTCTTAATCGCAGACGTGGGTGCCTGAAGTCTTGCATCATCACTGTTGATTTAGCTCTTGTTCCAGGTTTTGTATTTCTTGGTATTGCTGTGTTATATATAATTAAGTTCCCTTTTCATTCTTTAGTTGAGTCAGCCCTCTGGGATTGGACGCTATGGTTCAGGTGTGGCCGAGGTCACGTCTGTACGCGTTTCCCCCGATCGCTCTGCTCCCATGAGTTCTGGAGAGGGTTCGCCGGGACGGGGTCAGTCTACTGTTGGTAGCCCCGTTCTGGCCGGCCCGAGTATGGTTTGCGGACCCAGTGTCTCTCCTCGATGGCTCTCCTGGAGGGACCTACTCTCTCAGGCGAGTGGGTTGATCCTTCACCCCCGCCCAGTACTGTGGAAACTGTGGGTTTGGCCTCTGAGGCAGCCCAGCTCGTAAGTTCAGGTCTCTCAACCGAGGTTGTGGAGACCATCCTCCACTCCAGAGCTCCGTCCATGAGGAAGTTATATGCCTTGAAGTGGAGACTTGGAGAACACAAGTTGGACCCGGTTAACTGCCAGATTAACTGCCCGGTGGTGGCAGTGCTGGAGTTCCTGCAGAAGCGCTTCTCCGCAGGGTTATCCCCCTCCACACTGAAGGTGTACGTGGCGGCACAAGCTGCTTACCACGTCCCTTTGAGTGGAGTTTCTCTGGGGAGACACTTTGAGGCTGAGGCCAACGTCTCGGTTACGTAGGTAACCCTAGTTCCCTGAAGAGGGAACGTCTCATTCCTCATGGCTTATGGCTGCGTCGCCCTGCCATACTCTCGGCATGCCTGTGATCGACTTGCTTCAGCCTATCAGAAGCTAGCGCTGTTGTGATTCAGGGGTGCTTTATAGTTTCCTGGTCGATGACGTCACCAGCCTATGACGTTCCATCTCGCCATACGATTCCATACTGAACGTGGACTTCATGACGCAATCACACAGCGTCTCGTTCCCTCTTCAGGGAGTTACATACGTAACCGAGACGTTTTCCACCATAGCATTTTTACAGTCTTTTACCGATAAAGTCACGATACTTTTTACAAAGATGTCTTCTTATCATAAGAAACAGAAAACAAAAGGTGACGGAGAGAAAGAGGATTGTGAGAGAACAGATGAAAGCAGAGAGGAAGATGTGACCTCTGTGATTTGGGGTCATTGCACAGCGGTAAATGTCAGAAAACCTTGAAATACCAGGAAAAGCATGACAGCTGTATAACTCTTGCTTTGCTTCTCAGTGTCAGTCATTCCAGGCCTCTATAAATATCATGGCATTTTTACACTCTGTTGATGACCAGGGTCTAAGATAGTAAGAAACGAAGCACCAGGTCCCTGAGACACAGCACAGATTTGAGAAGCAATGCAAGTAAAATCAAAAGCTACACATTTATTCACATGGAATCACTCACACGTTTGCGTTATTCAGCCGTATGGTTGACCTGATCAGTCACAAGCTGTCAGTTATGATGTCTTCTCGGGTATTTATTTTGGACATTGACTACAGTGAAACAGACAATGAAAATCAGCAATTCTTCTCCCTTCCCAATGTTCGCAATCTTTCCATTCCTGTGTGACATAGCCTATAATAAACACGAGGAGCTGGATTTACCTTGTACTGATAAAATCTAATGTTGCAGGTCTCATAAGAATGTGTATGTATGTTTGCACATACATTTTTGTAGTGTATGTTTGAGTATAAGACATACAATAGACATATTCACAACAACTTTAGAAATTTAAAATAGGCCTCTAATGAGCCACTAACCTTACTAGCTTTCCCAACCACAATATAATGTGCAAATAAATGTACAATGCAATACTTTTAATCTTAATATATCTATATTTATTTAATTAAACTTACTGAGTTATAATTAAATGATGACAATATTTTAATTCATTTTATATTGTTTCAGGCTTAAGGAAAAAGATAATATTATATAATATTCCTAAATAAACTGAATACTGCACTGGAAATCACAACAATGTAAAATTAGGTAAATGCATTCAATATTTGTTCTATTTAATTCTATTGATTAAATACAATAAAATCCACTTATTAATTAAATTAATTCACTGTTATATGAACCTTAAAGTATTCATACACATGTTAAATGTAAAGAGCTGCATTTTAGAAGCTGTCAGTACATTTCAGTTTCTATGGAATGTACAAAAATGTATATGTGCAAGACCCACACTTTATGAATACCTATGATTACTAATGAATACCTATGATTCACCTTGCATTTTAAAATTCACAATTCATACACATGTGATATTTACATTTTAAAAATGCACCAGTAGATTAACCGGTAACCCTAACCCTAACCCTAACCTAACCTAACCCTATTATTGAAAACAAATTAATTTCTAATTAGTTCCAAATTCTGGCTAATAATATCTACTTTTCAATGAATTTTTGACATGCAAAAACATTCGGTGTTCTCAGATCTCAGCTCTGGGATTGCCTGCTTGGCAGGATCAACATCATGTCCAAAGCACAAAGCAAAAGAAACTCTGCTCTGCTGATTTTTAATCAGAAATGACCTCTCCTGTGCATTCAAATTGGAGTGCTGTTGAAAAACTGAACCAACTTCTGCAGCCTGCTTGACTTTTCCCTTAGTTCAAGGATACACTTGAGGACATGATTTAATCATTCAAAGGCGAGGAAAGGTGGAGAGGAAGTAACAGACAGAGAATGCATGTTTACTACAGTGTGTGTGTGTGTGTGTGTGTGCTTGTGCGACCGAGGGAATGTGTGGCCAAGTGAGAGAGACGCTCCTGTCAGTTTGGGCTTCTTCACACAATCAACTGGAAGCGAAAGAGAGGCTCTCATGTGGAGCGGAGCCACACAGGTATTGCGCTCGGCATGTGAATGCAGTCATTAGCATATACATGGAGGAGCGCGTCACGAATTACTGATGTTCTGCTCAGTGAAGGCGATGAGGTGAAGCGGAAGGCCTGCAAAAACAACACCGCTTGTTAGAAGGGTAGAATTCAATTGCAACTTAAACAACCAGACATCTGGGGAACCTCAGGATGGACAAGGCGAACGCCTGAACATCTGTTTCAGTGCATGAAAGTACAAGTGCAATAATTAGTTACTGTGCAGTAATTAATGAAATGCAGTGCTAATTCTACATCCACAGACAAGAAAGGGGTCAGCGATTTAAAGTGACGTGTTTTGTGATGATGAAGCGTTCATGTTCAACACTATCTCACAACCAATTTGTACGAATTCGTATGAGTGAGTAAAAGGTGGCTAATTTGTACGAATTCGTATGACCTCACTCGTACGAATTTGTATATTTGTCTAAACCCACGTGATTGGCTGGTTTAGGGGGCGGGGTCAGGTGTAGGTCATTCGTACGAATTCATACGATTTGAGCAACTCGTAAAATATGTACGATTTAGCACAACTGAATGAAGTTCATCTAAAGATTTTGTTTTTTGTTTTTAAAAGTTTAGGAACACTTTCAAAGTGAAATGCCCAGGTGAACTTCTGAGCATATTTACTGAATCAAAAAAGCCAAACATATGGAGCTGGTTATGTAATGAAAACATCAAAATATATTAGTTTACAAATCATACACTATGGTAAAAGTGTTTTGATGCCATTGAGTAAGGAAACACAAGGAAAGTCATTATTCATCAGTATTTGCCATCGTAATCATAATTTGTGTGAAAATGAATCAAATTAGTTGGAATTTTTCAACCACTAGTCTTCATTTTAGCTGGTAACTGCAGTGAATCGTTAGCCTGACGTCCTCGTACTCAGATTCTAGTCAGAATGTGAGTCTGATCTGCTCCATTGGGCTGTGATTATGAGGCGTGTTTCAACCGAACCAGGAAAGAAAATGCCTCTACACTCAATTGGATAGACCTACAGCCAATCAGAGCAATGGAGTAAGTGACGTGTGTTCTTCATTCATGTTTCCAATCGACAAATGCCTTGATCGCGGTTCTCTGTTCCTCTTTTAAAATGAATGCACTGTCGATATCTTCTATAACAGACGCGATGGTGGAATCTACACATCTCAGTTCTCCAGCGGCAGCCATCTTTGTTGTAGACGAATTCAACCCAAGCGCTCTTTGGTGACATGGATGATTACGTTACCTGACCATTTGATTGGTCCGAACAGCTCTGGTTAGAGCATAGTTGCTCCACAACGGATCAAGTCCAGACTGAACATCCCGACCTCAAATGTTGTGGACGGGGGCGGGGCTAAGTTCGGCTGGCATCCAGGCTAGTGAATTGTATGTATAGGTTCATTTTCACAGGTTGTCTTTTTTTGTGTGTAAAATCTCACTGGTGCATTCAATCTGCAGTGCCATATCTCTACAACATATCTGACAATCACCCAGTATTAAGTTATCTAAATGAGCTCTGATCATATTTTAAACCTGCTTAATATCAATCAGATTTCGTTAGAATTTATGTCGAAATGACATGTTCAATTGAGCTTTTCAAACTTTCCCAATATGCTTTCCAGGTGGTTGATTTTTTGAGCTATCGGGTGCCGTCCACATCATCAAGGACTGTCTATTGACTCAACACTCCAGCGTTCTGACAGGCATGAAGGCCGCGGCTAAGTGATAGATGACGCTAACAGATTACCAGAGCTCCCAAAACAAGCTATCAGAGACAGCCAGGAGGACGTGCACCCAAATCTATCCCGCGCTTTTGATCCAAAATTTCAGTCCAGCTTAAAATCCCATCAATGTCTGTGACTACAGAGGTTGCAGAAGTTAAATGGATTTGTTAAAGGGCAAGAAAGAGAGAAACACATAAGAGAGGCAATTCCAAAAGATGTTTCCAGTTATAGATCCTTTCTCAACTCGCAAGGAGCAATCAATTAAGTTAACGGAAAAGCCTGAGATGGTACAGTATGTGTGTTGTTTTGGAGTCCGAGTTTCACCGGAGATATGCCTGCATGGCTCTTAAGATATGCCGTCCTTGATCAGAGGGTAAAGCAGTGATGTGAGACAGATTCATTTATTAAGACGAAAAGATTGCAGTTGAATTGTAGTGCCTTAGCCTTCAGCTGAAGAATGTAATTTGTTTTGTAAGCCATTACTTATTCGTTTTCAGAAGTATTTTGACCAGCTGACAGATTTAAACCTGTCAGCATGTTATTTGTAGGCATTTAAAACAGTCACCTGACGAATTGACATATTGCATCTATTTTACACCCTTTGATTGTGATTAACCTGTGATTAAGTTCATCTCTTCAATAATGGATATAGTAATTTTGACTTTATCTCAGCTAAGCCATATCATAAAAGATGAAAAAGAAAGCCAAAAGGGCTTTTCATACTACACTTAACCCGGGTTAAAGACCTTTTGAACACCTGGGGCTATTTTTGATTGGTTGTCTGTTGCTAAACACCTTGCTGTAACATTCTAGCACCACATTGTTTATTGTAGTATATTCTTTGAAGTTGCAATTCAGTTCTACCAATGCAAAATAACCTCTGCAGTTTCATAACACAGGTGTTCAAAAGGTGAAAGCTTGTTGACAATAACAACATGGCGGATGTAGAACATCTGAATTTCATTCATACTACCCATATTCATGTTATATAAATCATACTTTTTTAACAGCCGCAAAGTAAGTTCAAATTCAAATGTAGTACCTACTCAGAAAGTATGCGTTTTCGGACACACCGATGGTTTGTAGCACAAATAGTTTAACCGTTTACTGCACATCGTTATCCTTCTAGTTAATACCGCTGATGAATCTGAAGTATTGCACAATCCCAGAAAATACACAGAATAAAATGATAAACGCGACACTTTTGTTTTTGCCCCAATTTTTTATGAGCTGAACTCAAAGATCTAAGACTTTTTCTATGTACACAAAAGGCCTATTTCTCTCAAATATTGTTCACAAATCTGAGCACTTCTCCTTTGCCGAGATAATCCATCCACCTCACAGGTGTGGCATATCAAGATGCTGATTAGACAGCATGATTATTGCACAGGTGTGCCTTAGGGCTGGCCACAATAAAAGGCCATGCTAAAATGTGCAGTTTTATCACACAGCACAATGCCACAGATGTCGAAAGTTTTGAGGGAGCGTGCAATTGGCAAGCTGACAGCAGGAATGTCCACCAGAGCTGTTGCCCGTGAATTGAATGTTCATTTCTCTACCATAAGCCGACTCCGAAGACGTTTCAGATTTGTGAACAATTTTTGACAGAAATAGGCCTTTTGTGTACATAGAAAAAGTCTTAGATCGTTGAGTTCAGCTCATGAAAAATGGGGGCAAAAACAAAAGTGTTGCGTTTATCATTTTGTTCAGTGTAGATAACTTCCGCATAATAAAATACAGTGGATAGTTTCAGCATCTGTGGAAAACGAGGAGGATGAGACGACCGTTTTAATATTTCAGCACTTTAAGACCACCAGAGCGGATCTGCATGTCGACAGATGGACAAACACTCCAACAGGCTGCATGCTTGTTGCATGTTCATGAATATGCAAATAAAAGAGCTTACAGGGTCTACAATGAGAAAGTGTGAAACTAAAGAATGAAACGTTAAACAAGGTAACCCGGGGTTATGCTCAACCAGGGCTAAGAATGACTCTGGGTTAACATTTCCTAAGCTAAACGGTCTTTGTGACCTGTTTTGAGAACGCCACTACAGTGCTTGTGATCATGCAGTCAGAGGACAAAGCATTGAATTCAAGGGAAAAATATTCCCCTCTCCTAAAATTAGCATCTCTCTGTTCCTGCCCGCCTCTCTTTTCCAACTGTTCTGCAGTGGTGTTACGAGTCTCTCTGAAATCTGCTGCAATCAAATGAATTTTCCCATTAATCCATCTCCTGACGGCCCTAAGTCGTCGTATTCCCCACTTTCAGAAGGCTTTTTTTATTTTTTTGTACACAGTTCAGAAGCTATTGTTGCATGGCAAGCGCACAGAAAGTAGGGCAGCGCTCACAAACCTGAAGATCCCATGGGGAGAATGAAACTTTGTAGAACTAAAAGACAGACATTTTCCAACCAAACAATCTCAATAATGCAAATGAAATACATCCACATGCACGCCGAACTGTGGGAACGGCATCTGTCACGTCCACACACCAGACGCTGGCCCCTGCGCACCTTCCATAAGCCTTAAAGTAAATGAGAGATTAATTTTAAATGATAGCTATGAATAAAAATAGTACGAGAGGCTTAAGCGTGTTCCTGATATGCCCAGTGGAAACGGTTTGATGTGCCTATCGACTGCTGCAGTGTCTGGTTATTCAGCTTTAGTCCTACAAAGCTTCACTAAGTGCCCCTTTCAGTCTGAAAAATCAGGTCACATTTACATAGAGCACAGTGTGAATGGCAAAGCAGAAAACAGTAACAGCAGACACAGAGCACACCATGGGAAGACATTGTTTATTCGTAGGTATATGCATTAAAGTGTAGAGGCTTGCTGTGACACAGAAGAAGTCGGGCGGGGGGTCTCCATTCATTTATAATACTCCCAAGGCAACTAATTCAATGAAACAACATTATATCATCTCAAACCCAATAAATGGCAAGCATTCGTATGCGTAAATACCATAGACTGTGGAAAAATGATGGATGTAGTGTTCGTGATTCACCCGTAGGTTTCTGAAGAGCATTTTTGAAGCCCAAAGTCGGCATCTTGGCCGTGCGTCACTCCCGGATAAACAAATATAGGCAAAGAGGCGGATTAGCTGAGGTGACGTGACGCTAACAGACAGCAGACAAACGGCTAGTAGTGACATCAACAGCTAGTAGTGACATCAGCGGCAATCCACCTGTCACTCAAGAGGCCACGCCCTTAATTATGCAGAACTTTAAGGCTTAATATAATTTAAATGGATGAGTTATACAAATATTCACCCCCCTCACAGTTGCCATGAAGGGCAAAATTAGCTATATAGACCAAAACCACTTTTTGCACCAGGCTGTAAACCTGTTTTTTCTGCTGTAAAGTTGGGCATTTTAACATGGGGGTCTATGGGATTGACTCTGTTTTGGAGCCGGTCTCTAGTGGCCAGTTGATGAACTGCAGTTTAAGTCACTTCTGTGTGGATTCAAGAGAGAGACTGGAAGGTTGATGCTTGGTAAATACTGAGTTTGGATTTATGCTACTTGAGTCTGGTAAATAGGTACATTTATATATATAGGCCTATATATATATATATATATATATATATATATATATATATATATATATATATATATATATATATATATATATATATATATATATATAATATGTCTGAAACTGATTGTGGCTGCATGCAATTTAATAACCGAATTTAGAGGGCTCTTTTTTGAATAGATCACTTATTTTTAATGGATTTTCCATCCTGCCCATTTAAACTCTAATTTTAAAATATATATAATTTGCACTCCAAAGTGCCTTTGCAAGTCACTTATGGGGACTAAATGACAATATGACATTTTGTACATCTCACTTCAACGGCTGCAATTATGAGTGGCAGTCTAATGGGTTTTAGCTGGATCCAGAACTGTGTATCCTGGGATATTGAAATTCTCTCTAAGACAGGGGAATGAACGAGACAAAGACAATGTGTAGGAGTTATGAATTAGATTAAAATGTATCTTTGGGGGAAAGGTAAAGAGAGAGGTTCTAATTTTGCTTTTTCATGTGGTTATATAAAATCTGCGGAGTCGGTGAAGAATGTGCTCTGCTGCATATACTCGACGCCTTAATTTGTTTTTGGAGGTGAAAGTGCTTGTATAAAGCAAGTCTGTAATCGCTGGAGAAAGCTATATGTTAGCATTACCATTCATCTCAATTAACATGACATCATTATGATGCTGATTTGCTGACGGCAACATGTACATTCAAAAACTGAAGAACGTTTCACACTTTAGTGTTTCAAAGTCACAGGAAGAACATCTGCTATAATATGTAATAATTGTCATTTGTATTTTGAATAAATAAATGTATTAATAAATAAATAAATAAATACATAATTTTATATTGAATTTTATTTATTTTAATAATAATAATTTCATATTTGTTATTTATTTATTTATTTATTTATCAATAAAAAAATAAATAAGTTTCAAATATTTTGTTATATCCAAGTAGATGCAGTGGTATTTTAGTATCATTGCTGTACTATTATCGCTTTTGTTAATATTTTGAAATATTTCATTTTTATATTTTTAAAATGTTATAAATATATATATAAAAAATATATTTGTATTTTCTGTTTTTATTTTAATTTGAGTTAAAGTTTTAGTAATTTTTTTTAAATGGCTTTTTATTAAGTTTTCAGTTTTAGTGTATTTAGCTTTAGCTATTTTAGTACTTCAAATTAAAATAAACAAAAATGAGAAATGTTGCTGAAATAAATAAAGTTAACGTTTTTATATATATATATATATATATATATATATATATATATATATATATAAACGTTAACTTTATTTATTTCAGCAACATTTCAACATTTCTCATTTCTCTCTCTCTCTCTATATATATATATATATATATATATATTTTTTTATTTTTTTTTTTATTCACATTTTTCTAAATTTAGATGGAATTTTTAGATGAAGACATTTTTCCCAGTCTTTATTCCCAGAATGTAGCCTATTTAAAATGTTTTATCTTTGACTTATTTTCGAATGGTTTTAGTTAACGATACTACTCCTGAGTAGATGCTATCATATCGATTCATATTACAAATATTATTCATCAATACAATCAGATAATATTACAACCCTGTAATGTTTTCTACCATGTTCGCTACAATGCTACCATGTTTTCGGCTTTGTTTAGTCTTAGTATTAAGTATTAGTATTAACTTGAAGTTTACGAAGATGAAAACGTTTTCAAAACTTGCACCTTGGAACCTGTTTCAGAGTTTGCGTTCTCGAGCCACCGAACACCGTTTTCGTGCAAATGAACGGCCAGAACGTGTTCAAAGTTTTCAGTTTTCAGGTAAAACGGTGTCGTGTTAGCGGCCCCTAATAACTAATGATTTTTACAATGAAAGTGAATCAATCAAAAAGCTGGACAATAACTTTATTCTAGATCTGCTGTACAGCCAAAACAATTTCCTATTATCACTGTAAAGCTGCTCTGAAACAATCTGTATTGTTAAAAGCGCTATATAAATGAAGGTGACATTTTTCACTCCCTCTCTGTTTTTGTTCTAGAAGAGCAGATCTGAGCTCACACTAGTGATCCGCCGCTCCGGACATGCAGGATTATGGAGATGAATGCAGGAACTGAAAGTAAAGCTGGTCTCAGATCAGTGGCCGAAGCCAGAATACGGACACGTTGTTCAGGTCTTCATATCTTTCTATGTCTCAGTCCACGGCTCGAGAAAGTGAAGTCAGATGTTAAACAGGAGTCTCTCGTGTTGCTCTCCTCCAGTTAGTTGCTCATCGGCTCAGAAGTGTCATTGAGTTGTTCCCATGGTGAGGCAGTCGTGTGTGTCTGCTTCTGTCTGCACGAAGAAAACAACAGCATGAATAAGTGACATTTACTTGCCTTGATTGGAACAGAATATTATTATTGCACTGATTTATTTTTTTCAGCAGCTGGAAGAGAAATTGCACGTCTGCACATAGCATGACCCAACTACTTTATTCGTAGCATTACCTACAGTATATTTATACATCAGTTGTTGCATCAGCAAGTCAATATTACACCAGTGTTCATTTTTCCTGCGGATTCCTCGTGCCACAGGCGGATTCTCACTCTTTGTTGGCGAGAGCCTGGTTGCACATGGGATGGATGTTTGTGACGAAACGAGGAATGGTGGAGTGAAACTGAAAATACGGGAGGCACACTCCATCACGGAGCGCCGAGGGCATTCACCGACCTGTCAGAATCTGTCATGATTTGTGGAAAGTCAGTGAATTTGGATGGATGGATGTGTTAGACTTTATGAGTTGAATGATGTTTCTGTGGAAACTGACTGTACTGTTAGTGGGAATAAAACAAGGTCAGTGACAGCATTCTTATATTTACAGTAAAAACTATATCTGACAGACCTTTACATTAAACAATAGAATTGTGTTATTGTGAGGCTTTATTCACAAAGTCTGGAGTCAGTGTAGGAAATTATACTTATGAGATTTACAGTTTCCACAAAATCTGAAGCCACAGCACAACTGTTTCAACACTGATAATAATCATAAATATTTATTGAGCATCAAATCATCATAATATACTGATTTCTGAAGGATCATGTGACACTGAAGACTGGAGTAATGATGCTGAAAATTCAGCTTTGATCACAGGAATAAATTACACTTTACTATATATTCACATAGACAACAGATCATTTAAATTGTAATAATATTTCAAAATTTTTACTGTTTTTATTTTTATTTGTTATATGTGCTAAGGTACAGTTAGAGAATTAATATGATTTACTGCACATTTTTTTCAGTGTCCAATCTCTTAGTTGCTGTGTTTTCAATCTGCTACATATACTCATTGTGTTCAAACCTTGTATTCATAAATCGTGATAATGATACATTAGACATGTTTGTGTGATATTGATTGGGAAAGCTAAAGAGAGAGAAAGAGAGAGATGGAGGGCTGTTCTGGAAAACAAAGTCAAAGAGGATGGATGTGTGTGTGTGTGTGTGTGTGTGTGTGTGTGTGTGTGTGTGTGTGTGTGTGTGTGTGTGTGTGTGTGTGTGTGTGTGTGTGTGTGTGTGTGTGTAGCACAAGCTGACACGTATTCATGTGCTAATGCACTGAGTCTTTCATACCCTGTTCATTTAGCCAATTCCCTCATTTATTTGATGTGCACAAAAAGTGCCGTCACTGCTTAACGTTAAATTTAACAAATTCAAATTAGTTCTGCTTCGATCAGTCCCTGACGGTGATGCTAATTTCATCATCTGTTGCTCCCAACGGGTCTCTGACCTCTCCAGCGATCTAAGGAACAAAAAAATGAAGATCAGCAAAACAAAAAAGTAATATTAATCTCACCTCTATAAAGGCTTGGCAGACCTGCACTTTCCCAACACTCACCTGAGAGCTATACAGTCAAACCAAAGTTTAGTCAGACGCCTTCATCATTCCTCACATTAGCAGTTTATTCGTTATAGTTTAGAAAACGGATTGTCAACTCAGTGGATATTTCACTGGTTTTGTCCATCCTTCTGTTAGACTGTCTCACAAATGAATTATGTTGAATATCTGTCAGCTGTTAAAGGATTAGTTCACCTCAAAATGAACATTTCCTGATAATTTACTCACTCACCCCAAAGCCATCCAAGATGTCCATGTCTTTCTTTCTTCAGTGGAAAATAAATTAAGTTTTTTGTGGAAAACATTTCAGGATTTTTCTCCACACAATGTACTTCAATGGCAACCAGAACGTTGAAGTTCAAATCAATGCAGTTTCAAAGGGCTCTGAAGTGCTTCAAAGTCTCTGCATGATCCCAGTCGAGAAATAAGGGTCTTATCTAGCGAAACAATCTGTCATTTTCACACACACACAAAAAAAAAAAAAAAATACTTTTTAACCACAATTGTTCGTTTTGTGCTGGTCTGCGATGCGCCACGTATTACGTCATCACGTTGGAAAGGTCACGCGTCACGTCATCTTTCTAAGTTATTTGTCTTTATACCATGGTCTGGGTGAATACTTGATTCTGATTGGCTGCAGGGTGTCCATTAAAAAGTGATAGAGGACACCTAGTAAAGGAGTTCTGGTGAAACTGACTGTTTACCGTTCGAAATTAATAAATAAATGCGCTGGCTACATCAGCTGTGAGTAACCATAGCAACAGGCAGTAAACTGAAGGGTTCTACGAGCTGAGCGGACTATAAATATTGCTAAATAAACCGTCAGGCGTAACCAGGGAAACCAAGTTATTGTTTGTAAAAACTTTAGATTTCGATTGTAAAACTAATTAAAATATAAAATAATGTTTTAAAAATGTGTTATTTGGCAAGTGACCATGGTATAAGCGGGTTAATGCCCTTCGACGTGTCCATTGTCAGGTATTAATGGACCTCCGCTGCGCGTCGGACGGTTCACGCCTCGCCGTCGTCCATTAATACCTGACAATGGACACCTCGTTGTGCATTAACCCTTACGTGTACTCCGGTTCAAAAAGGAAGGGAAGGGCGAAAAATTCCATCTCATTTTCTCCTCCAACTTCAAAATCGTCCGACATCTTTGTTTTAATTTATTATAATTATTTTCATCTTTTTTCCGTGACCTTTCCAACATGATGACATAATACGTGGCGTGTCACAGACCAGCACAAGACGAACAATTGTGGTTAAAAAGTATATACATTTTCAATTTTTTTAAGATAATGACCGATCGATTCGTTAGATAAGACCCTTATTTCTCGACTGGGACCGTGTCGAGACTTTGAAACGGCATTGATTTGGACTTCAACATTCTGGTTGCCATTGAAGTCCATTGTGTGGAGAAAAATCCTGAAATGTTTTCCTCAAAATAATTTATTTTCCACTGAAGAAAGAAAGAAATGAACATCTTGGATGGCATTGGGGTAAATTATCAGGAAATGTTCATTTTGAGGTGAACTAATCCTTTCAATTTAACTACACAATTAGATACTACCAGTTTAGCTCAACCAATTACCAAGCAATGCTTCATTTTGTTCAGTCTGTGGTGTAAAAAGGTCACATTAGCAATTACAGAAAAAAAAACACTTAAGAAAACATGGTCAGGTCAAAGTGTCGGAATCATTTTTGGTGCCAAATTGTTATAAATGTCACTGGTAGTCACTGTATGAAGAATATTTGGATATAGTATGTCACAGTTTACTTTATTTTGCTCTCCTCACTTACATAAATGAACTATAGTATCCTGCACACACTAGTAAAACATATTAAAAATTATATCTGGTGTCTGAATAATTTTTGGTTTGATACATTGTTGCGAAATCAAACAGATTCTTTCCGTGCATTCTGAGTGTTTACCTATAATCAGGCGTGATGAGTGTCATGCTCACTCATGAACACCACAGATCTGCTGTTCCTGCTGAGAAATGACACAAAAGGCCCGGAGGACGCCGGCACTGCGAGGCATGATGGAATTAAACACAGCGATTAGCATTGTTGACAATCAGGAGAGCGAAAATGCCATATGCATATACAGTATGACATTCTCCCACACACGACACTTCACCGCAGGAATGTCCAAATGTCCTTTTCTTTAGCTGTCATTTCTGGGCTTTGTATCCATGGGAACAAAATGTGATTAAATGTTAATGTGCTCTTTTTTTCCATCAGTTATAAATGATTCACCGAAGCCCACCAATGCAGTTTAAATGTGGCTATTTATTTATAGGATATACCATTCATGCATAAATTAACACTTGGGATTTGTGGTTTGCGGTTTATATATCTATGTTTATATAAATAAAATGCATATGAGTATATTACAGGGACAAAATGCTATGTGAATGTCATGCCATTTATTTCCATAGCACTTTATGCAAAACAGATTGTTTCAAAGCAGCTTAGCTTTTTTAAACAAGAAAAATAACAGTGTTAATGTTGTACAATTATTCAATTATAAAACTAATTCAATTTCCGCTGTAAAACATCTCTACAGAAGATTATAGTTTTATTATTCAGCTCAATTCATTTCAATGTTGATTCAATTCAGTTCAATAACAGCCAATGTTGCAAAGTTAGTGTCGTTATTTAGCTCAATTTTGCTCTCATCCGAGAGTCATCAGTGCATTAAATCAATAATATGACTGAATATTAATGGTCTTTTATACCCCAGAGTGTTAAAGGGGTGGTTGAGTATGATTTGACTTTTCTAACTTTAGTTAGTGTGTAATGTCACTGTTTGAGCATAAACAACATCTGCAAAGTTACAATGCTCAAAGTTCAAAGCAAAGGGAGATATTTGCTTTAACAGAAATTGCTTTTTAAGGACTACAACAAACGGCTGGTAGAGACTACACCACATTCCTCCCGGGTTAGTGACATCCCTAACCCTAGAATTTACATAAACCCCGCCCCCTGAACACAATTTATAGATTATCAAGACAGAATATGCGAATCAATGACTAGAAGATAACTACACATCAGCTTCATAAACTCATCAACTAACCATTCAGAAATGTCCTGTTGCTTCTACATGTTGTGTCTTCTTCTTGAGTCTCTCCATCATTGTCTGACTCCGGTTTGAACATAAAAGGCTAAAAGTTGTTGAAATGTTCAGTGCATGTTGATGTGAGTGCAAACTCTTGAAGCTCCGCCCCCTGTGCCGGGAGCAGCAGCTCATTTGCATTTAAAGGGACAGACACAAAACGGTGTGTTTTTGCACACCCTCAAAAATGGACAATTTTAACATGCAGTATAAAAATATCCGTGGGGTATTTTGAGCTAGAACTTCACACACACACACACACACTCTGTGGACATCAGAGACTTATTTACATATTGTGAAAAGGGCATTAACCACCCCTTTAAATTAGGGCGACTGGTTACTCATAATCATGCAATAACAAATTATACAAGAAAACAACTATTTTTTTAATTATTATTATTGTGGGCTATTTTGCTTCCATATAATGTCTTCTGTGTAAAATAAGCATTCAAAATACACATTTAAGTGTTTATTTTATTACACTCTTACAACACATACATTAAAATGCCATTTTGTCAAAATTAAATAAAACAATTCTCCTGTCAGAAATCTCCACTTCAGCAGCTTTACACATTTTTATTCCTGTCTTTATTCTGAATGCTTTTACAGTGGGGTTTGTTCATACTATATCGTTCGCATGGTTTATATATCATACATAACTCTAGTATGTCAACAAAGTGAAACAATAATTTTGAACCTGGCTTTATCTAATGTTCAGATTTCTTTTTTGGAAACATGCAAATTAGAGCATATTTATTTAGATAATTGCATTTGCATATTTAAACAACATTTCAGAACACTTGCAATACAAAACAATTGTCTTATATGTAGAGTGATTAATCATCTGGTAAAGTGGATATCTGTTCATTAAAACGTTCAGCCTGTTGAGCTGTGGTGTCTTGCCTTAAAACAATACAAACACAAAATACAAAAACTTGTTCTTTTTTAGGGGCCGTTTACATGACACCATTTTAAACTAAAAACAGAAAACTTTCTATGTGTTTTGGCCGTTCATTTACATGACAATGGTGTTTTGGGAGCCTGAAAACACAAACTTTTGAAAACGGTTTTCAAAGTGCAAGTTTTTGAAAATGATACGGTTATCATCTCAGTGTAAACTACAAAACCGTGAATTTGTGAAACGTGATGTCATGCACATGACCTCGGGATGTCTTTCTTTACAGTGAAATCTCCATTTACTGGCCTGGCATGAATAATGCAGTGTTTTTCTCGCAGATCTGTGTGAAAAATGTAGTGAAAAACTTCAGATTTAGTTCTGTATATTGTGATGCAGTGTTGAGACCGGATGAGGGAAGATGAAACGTTAATTTACAGTTAAGTGATATTTAATGTATTTTTGTATGAAACGTTAATTTACAGTTAAGTGATATTTAATGTATTTTTGTATGAAACGTTAATTTACAGTTAAGTGATATTTAATGTATTTTTGTGCAGAGTGAACGAGGAGGGATTCTGCTACGAAGGGTTGTGGTTTTTAAAGGGGTTTAAAGGGGAAAACAGCTGAAGAATGGATGAGAAATATGCTAGCGTATGTTTCTGATTGTGCAGATTATATTCTGCTTGATTTGGGTTGTTAAAACCATCCAGTGACGCATTAATATAATTCATTCTGGACACTATCTTCCTGAAACACCAAATGTCTTTCCTTAAAATAAAAGTAAAGTCCCCTTTATTTATATAGCACTTTTAACAATACAGATTGTTTCAAAGCAGCTTTACAGTGATTAATAATGCAATAATGTAATAATTACAGGAAAATAATGCAACAAAGTTTATTTCGGCTGTACAGCAGATCTAGAAGAAAATAGTGTCATAGTCCAGCTTAAGTAAGATCAGTGATGGTTCATTTTTGTTGTAAAGATGTTATTAATTTAGTTAATTTAGCTGGTGGCAAAACAAAGGGAAAACTGGAAGCGGCCAATACAAACCAGCACAGATTCGGCTACATAATAAGGATCTTAAATTATTATTATTGTTATTAAATGTCATCTTGTTGTGTTGTTGGGTGAATAATCGACGGAGTACAGGCTCCAATTTGAAATTTTATCGCATAATGTTTT